>JANFAF010000110.1:0-258543 GCA_024663475.1 Pisolithus thermaeus
ACCCCAGGCCATTCAAATGTTCTATCAAGGCCCGGTCTGCGAAGGCTGTTGGACTTATCCACCAGAATGCTCAACTTAATTTGTCCTCTGAGTGATCCGTATACGAATCCGGGATAAACTGAAAGTCGATTCATGGCCCAAGCGCAGTCGAAGTGTACACATACCTGGTTTATGTAAATAAAATTCGGCTTTTGTGAGAGGAGTGTAAGCGAATCCGCTACTTGCAACACCCGAGGTTGTAAAGATGTTGAGGAGTTGTGAAGTTACCTGCAATCAAAATTCGACAGAATTTTTTTTTGATCAACAAAACTATGAACTTGCATTTGCTGTGACACTACACATATCCCTGCCTCAATACGTTTCCACAAGACGGAGAACAGCTGCATCTTCACTTTCTGTTTCTTGTTGCACTATCAGTCTCCCAAGTGTCTGGAAGAAATTCACCCTCATCAGTAACGTCGACCGTAAACCGGAGGTGGACTTGCCTTATTCAAAGCAACATACTTCCTCACTACCTCCTCCCCGATCAGTTCCCCTATCTTCTGGTCTTCCAGCAGATACTGTCTTGCACTCTTCACATCCAGTGGAAGCATCTTTGAAATCCCTTTCTCCGCCCTCTCCGTCTCACTCAACTGAGCTCCTGACCTGTCTCCACAACCCTCTACCGTTAGATCCAACTGATCCCTGATGCCAATGATACCCGCACTGATTAATCCCGCTAGAACCAGATATGGGTTCGCAGTACCATCAACTGTCCTCACTTCGAAATGTCTGGTCTGCGGCGAGTACGCGTTTGTAAGTCGCACGGATACTTCCTTGTGCTCATCTCCCCAACATGCCCACGTTCCACAGGACCAAATCCCGTCCTTCACGCGTGCATATGATTGGGGAATAGGAAGGGTGAACGCCATGATGGAGGGAAGATGCGTCATTAGGCCAGCGAGGAACCGGGATTCGTGAGTGGTGAGGGTGGACGGATGGCATTCGGACGGTGGTGAGGGTCCGGCAGTTGGGTGAACGGAGATGTGAACGTGCGCCCCACTTCCAGCTGTTTAGCGGAGAAAACGCGTCAAGACACTGCTATAAGTAATAGATGAACAAACATGACGCACCGCTATCTGCATACAATTTAGGCGCGAACGTGGCGCGCATACCATGTTTACTGGCGATGTTATATATCGTCTCCCGTGTATGAGCCAACGCGTCTGCAGCCTCAAGCGGAGGAAGAGGGCCGTGACGACTTCGTACTGTACGGAATCATTTGTCACAACATATGGGGGAGCGCGAGGGAAGACCAACCTGTCCTGGCGCACCTTCTGAGTGGAACATTTGCAGTTCGATGCCAGAGATGGCAAGGGCATCCGCGATCTCCTCGAGCACCTTGAGCTCAGTCGTTCCGGATGCGAAGCCAGCGGTCCTTGACCACCCGTGATTGTTTGGGGGATGAATACCGGGTTTCGTAGTTGTGAGTAGAATAAACTCCGTCTCGAAGCCAACGAGGAACTCTGTCTTAAATCCTTCTGCGGCATATCTACGCGTAGGATGTCATCAGTACGCTCATTCTCCAAGTATGTCGACAGAAATACCCACTTTATAATTCTTCTCAAGTTCGTTCTCGGGCACAAAGGTACATCCAACCTGCCGCCAATCGGGTACTTCTCCTGGAAGTATCCAAACAAGGCTGCATGCCCGGGCGCGTATCCGCACACCCTCACACTCGCGAGGTCCATGACGAGAACATACTCCCCAGCTGCACTAAACCCTTCGACCATCGTCAGGAAGACGATTCCGAGCACAACCTTCCCGATGGTAATGCTCGGACGAGACGCACGGAGGAGCTTGTAAAAGTGTGAGGTCGTCAAAACGCGGCAGTGTATAAAGTTGGAAAAGTCGACCCATTGGAGGCGGACAAACTTAACGCCAAGGTCTTCAAGTGGCTGAGATAGCCCTGGACCGGAAACGCCAGTGGTAGTGTGCATAGGTGCGAAGATAGCATCTGCAGCAATAGTACCCGTGGAGACGGTTGTAGGGGCATACCTGATGCCGAAGTCGATAGTTGGAGAGGACAGCGTGTTTGCATGCACTATTGTTTCTGTAATCGAGTTCATGCTGCCAGAACCTGGTAGTAGTTAGGGTATAGTGGAGAGTAACGTGGTGTTGGTGCAGTTTATGTATGCTGGTAGGGGTGTGCTGATCCGACGAAGGGAGGAAATATCTACGATGATCGGCCTTCTCCGTATCGAATCAGATAGCGTTGATCATGGGGATGTTTCTAATTATATGGTTCTCGTTTCTAGACCTGGTTGATGACGCCTGAAAGGCTTCCAAGGCTAACCGGGTCAGGTCACACACTCGCCGCTTTGAATCCAATGTCTAGGCCGCGATAACGCGAATGAGTACTATTGGGCAAGAAGTTACAACTGACCAACCTGAATAAGTACTAATAGTACTTTCGGACTTGATTTATGATTCCGCGACCTTCCAATTACATGTGAAGGGGTCGCACAAAGACCGGCGAAGGATAGCATATAACCCGCAACTCGTTGGTTACAACGGAGAACGACGCCAGGTCACCGAAGAACTTCGTGATTACCACACTCTGAGCCTGTCAAAGATTATTAGGCAGGCCTGGGCCACGATTCATTGTCACGTACTGTTTTCTCCTCTGGTAAAGGAAACCTGTCCGTAATGCGCAACATGATACCCGGCGGAAAAGTCGACAGCGTGCAGCAGAGGCAAAAGAGGGGCTTGATGTAATGGCGACATCCTCGCGCGAAGGTCACGTGGTTCGTGCAATCTGACTGCCGTCGGCTCACATTCCGGGCGTCGATCTGAATTCGCAATCTTTCTCCGGAAGCGGTCTCTCCGCCTTCGCACATGGATGCTTTCTTGCCGGGCCATCTCTCTGGCTTGCTATAGTACGCTTATCACTATTTTCCTGCTCTCCTTTGTTTGCTGTCGTTGTCGTACCGACGAGGTTCTTGTGCAGACCTGAGCTTGTATCAGTAAAGTTGGCCGTCACATTTTATTTCATTTCAACGCCAAAAACACCATTTTGTGCCCTGCGAAATTTTTCAAGAGAACCGTCCCATCGTACACACAACATTTGATCGTATCATGGAAAGGTCGGATGTACTGATATGCAGGCTTACCGACAGCCTACAGAAAAGCACGTAGGCCGATGGTGTCGACGAACTCGGTATGTATCGTCTGTCGTGTGTTCTTGGGTATGTCGCAAAGGAGTTGCTCATTTCTGAGTGCTATCTTTCTCGGTAGGCCTCACAACATTTTTCTTTGTGATATCGTGCACGATTCGACGGACCGTTGTTGGCAGATCAACCCGGCAAAGTCGAAGACTGCATGGATGAGAGCGGGATCCGTGCCACAGTCGAACTTGCTATCAACGACAAGGAAAGAAAGTGAAGGCCAGTCTCGTTTCTTTCTCCTTGTCCTCGGTCGTCGTCCGAGTTGCCCTGTGTTAATCTAATTCCACCGACTCCGAGATGGAAATCCACAGATAGTTACTTGACTCAAAAAATCGAACGCATACTTTAAAAGTCGGTCGTCAGGCACGCAGTCGCAGAACGCAAAAAATGGCCGAAATTTGGTCAGGAAAGAGGGAACAGAGAGTGCCCGGACCACTCCACTACGGCGGTCGGCGAGAACGTTACGCTCAAATCGAGCGCTGGAAACAAAGTACATAGATTGTTTTCCTTTCTTTTTTTTTTTTTTTAAAAAAAAAGTACCTTTGTTGCCGTTACCCATTCATGGCATAGTCCTGAGCCGGAACCATCTGCGGAACGGACGCTCAAAGCTGAGCTTGCGAAAGCAGGTGGCGGGAAAGTCACCCATAGACTTTGCAAAGGAGACCACTTTACTGCAAAATGCCCTTACAAGGACCACCTGCCGGAACTAGCAGCTACGCTGACACTGCCGCACTTTCTAAATCGGACAGCGGTTGACAAAGCACTAAAGGACACTCCTGTCGAGGGTACGTTTACGAGTGCTACGGCGGAACCTGCGCTAGCACCTACGACAGGTAAAAACGTCCCCCCATCGATGCGCATACGTGGGCCAGGTGAATCAATGCCTAGGGGTTCGAGTGCCGACGGGCCGGGCGCCTCGCATGACGAGCTCCCTACGCTAACTCGTGAGCAATATTTCTGAAGAAACCCAAGAAAACCATCTGTGTGAGCTGTTCGGAGCGTTCGGTCGCGTGGTTCATGTGTACGTCGGGAGGGATAGAGAGACGGATATCGGTAAGGTTTCCCATTCCTGAGTTTTGATGCATTGATGATTGTGTGAATGTGCATAAGGAAATAGAGAAGTTGAATGGAAAGGGATACGACGATTTCATTTTGAACGTACAGCGGTCGCGTGAGTGTGGTTCGAGTGTAACTCGTCCATTGCAGATAATCATCTACTGCCACATAGTGATAAGGCATGGCCAATCTGTAAAGGAGCATGCTAGATGATCCTTCGACCTATTCTGGTCCCACGGAACTTGATCCCGACCGCTTCCTTCCCGGTGAGGGTAAATTACTGCCAACTGATCCCTACAATACGTGCTTTGGATTTGGGCGACGGAGAGATCGGACAAATCAGCTTCATGTTTGATTGACATACTGACCACCGCTTCGCCCAGTATCTGTGCTGGTCAGTATTGTCTCGGCGCCGTCTGTGCAGTTTGGTGAGGGCTAACGAATTTGGCTCAATATATGTTAACAGGTATGCACCTGCTGATGCCTCAGTGTGGATTTGCGTAGCCATGTCACTCGTTGTCTTTGAAATCTCGAAGGTGGTCGAGAACGGAGTTGAAATCACTCTTGAAGTTGATCCCTCTTACGGTACCATCGGGTGCGTACCTTTCATTTGTTCGAAAGTCACCCATTTTGACGGACTTTCTTCTTCAGTCACCTCGAGTTATTCAATTGCTCTGCCAAAGCCCGGTCTGCGAAAGTTGTTGAGCTTACCCGTTGGAATTTTACGTGTAATTCTTGCTCCGAATAAGCCGTCTATGAATTGGGGGGGGTTTAGGTTTGATAGTCTCGAAGCCGAAGTCATAGCCCAAGTGCAGTCGAAGTGTGTGTGTTTTATGTAAATGGAGTTTGGTCCATCAATCCGCAATTGCTCTGATTTTGTTGTTTCTGTTGCACTCAACTAGTTCTTGTCGTAAAACTTAACAGGAATGTAGTTGGATCTGTCACTTGCAAAACCCAAGGTCATAAAGATGTTGAGTGGCTGGGAAGTTATTCAGAGTTCGGCAAAAATTTGATTTGTGCTCCACAACAGCGTGAGCTTGGGTCTACATTGATTATGACGCTACAGATATTCCTCCCTCAATATGATTCCACAAGACGGACAAGAGCCGCATCTTCGCTCTCTGTTTCTTGTTGCACTATCAGTCTCCCAAGTGTCTAAAAGGCATTCACCCTGATCAGCAAGCTCAAGAACACACGAACCTGACGTGGACTTGCCTCATTCACAGCAACATACGTCCTCACTACCTCTTCCCCGATCACTTCACCTATCTTCTGGTCCTCCAGCAGATACCGCCTTGCACTTTCCACATCCAACGGAAGCATTTTTGTAATCCCATGCTCCGCCCTCTCCGCCTCGCTCAGTTGAGCTCCTGACTTTTCTCCACAACCCTGTACTGTTAACTCCAACTGGTCCCTGATGCCAATGATACCCGCACTGATTAATCCCGCTAGAACCAGATATGGGTTCGCAGTACCATCAACTGTCCTCACTTCGAAATGTCTGGTCTGCGGGGAGTGTGCGTTCGTAAGTCGCACGGATGCCTCTCTATGTTCGTCTCCCCAACATGCCCACGTTCCGCCAGACCGAATTCCGTCTTTCACCCGTGCATATGATTGAGGAAGAGGAAGGGTGAATGCCATGACGGAGGGCAGATGTGTCAGTAGGCCAGCGAGGAACCGGGATTCGTGAGTGGTGAGGGTGGGTGAATGGCTTTTGGACGGTGGTGAGGGTCCGGTCGTTGGGTGAACGGAGATGTGAGCGTGCGCCCCATTTCCACCTGTTGAGCGGAGAGGAGGCATCAGGACACTGGTAACAGTAACAGATGATCAAACGCGGCGTACAGCTATCTGCGTACAATCTAGGCACGAATGTGGCGCGCATACCATGTTTACTGGCAATGTTATAGATCGTCTCCCGTGTATGAGCCAATGCGTCCGCAGCCTCAAGCGGAGGAAGTGGGCCCGTGACGACTTCGTACTATATGAAGTCATTTGTCACTACTTGCGGGGAAACGCGAGAGAAGACCAACCTGTGCTGGTGCGGCTTCTGAGTGAAACACCTGCAGTTCAATGCCAGAGGTGGCGAGAGCATCTGCGATCTCCTCGAGTATCTTGAGCTCCGTCGTTCCTGATGCGAAGCAAGCGGTCCTTGAAGTTGACCACCCATGGTTGCTTGGGGGATGAATACCGGCCCCCGTAGTTGTGAGTAGGATAAACTCCGTCTCGAAGCCAACGAGGAACTCTGTCTTGAGTCCTTCTGCGGCGTATCTACGTGTAAGATGTCATCAGTATGCTCATTCTCCAAGTATGTCGGCAGAAGTACCCACTTTATGACCCTTCTCAAGTTCGTCCTCGGGCACAAAGGTACGTCCAATTTGCCGCCAATCGGGTATTTCTCCTGGAAATATCCAAACACGGCTGCATGTCCTGGCGCGTATCCGCACACCCTCACACTCGCGAGGTCCATGACGAGAACATACTCCCCAGCTGGACTGAACCCTTCGACCAACGTCAGGAAGACGATTCCGAGCACAACCTTCGCGACCGTAACGCCCGGGCGAGACGCACGGAGGAGCTTGTAAAAGTGTGAGGTCGTCAAAACGCGGCAGTGCACAAAGTTGGAGAAGTCGACCCATTGGAGGCGGACAAACTTAACGCCAAGGTCTTCGAGTGGCTGAGATAGCCCTGGACCGGAAACGCCGTTGGCGGTGTGCATACGTGCGAGGATGGCTCCCGCGGCGATAGTACCCGCGGTGACGGTTGTAGGGGCATACCTGACGCCAAAGTCGATATTTGGAGAGGACAGCGTGGGTGCATGCACCATTGTTTCTGTAATCGAGTTCATGTTGCCGGAACCTAGTAGTAGTTAGGCTGTAGCGGACAATGACGCGGTGCTGGTGCAGTTTATGTGTGCTGGTGGGGGAGTGCTAGCTCGACGAAGGGGGGGAAATATATACGATGATTGGCCTTCCCAGCGTCAAAATCACATAAAGTTGGTCAGAGGGATGTTTTCATTTACCTGACGGCGCTTCCGGAGGCGATCGAGGCCTGAGGCCCTGGTAGCCTGCTAACCGGGTCAGGCTAGCCTATCTGCAAACTAGCCAAACCATGATGGACATACCGGTAATGGACACGTGTTGGAAACGCCATACAAGTGGTAGCTGAGAGATATGTTGCACTTAACCAGTTTTATGGAACTCTAACTTGGGCCACCTGACTTACTCTCTTCCACCGGGGCACGAATACCCTACTGACAGAGGTTGTGCTTCCCAGTGGTTCTTTGTTCACGCCGACCGTTGTAGACGCCACACCTTGTGTAGTAGAGGAGGCTTAGGACGTCTGTCGGATAAACTCTGATCATACAATGATTTAATCGGCTGCCCTTAAGCATTACGGTGCTGTGAAAGATCACAAGCAGCTCTGCGTCCACGTGTCTGCCCAGCTTTTACCCCTCGATTCGGTCTGGATTGACTCCCGTTGACCAAGAGGTGGATGGTTGATATTGGGTGATCTGGGTTGACGTGTCATCCGGGCAATGGGTTCATTGAGTGACTTGTTTTGGAGGTGCTTGTTGTTGGGACGTGGCGCGCGTGGGCTAGAACTTCGATGTTTCGTTTTGACTACGTGGTCCCGTTTGAGTGGCGTCATCTTTCTTGGCATGGAGTCGAACGTGGTTCTGCGCAGCGAGTCATCGTTAATGTATGGGTGGAGTGATTGGTACCTCACCGAATGGGGTTGTCAGTCGCTTTGCTGCGTTGGTGTATCTCAGCAGGTGAGTTCTGGCGTTCATATTGTTGAGGTAACTCACGCGTGAGATCTTTCTGCCGATTGCTACGTGAGGACGTGACGTTCCATCTGGTACCTTGGGCATTGAAGCGGGTAATGGTGGACGTTTTCTATAGTCGTGTCCCTGCATTGAAGATAGATTGGTGTGTCGCACTTCTTTATCTCGTGGATATGTGGTTGAGGGGGCCATTCCTGTGCTCACCTGTATATAGCGTCCGGCTTGCTCTTTGTGAAGAGTGCGTGCCGATTCGACGAACGATTTGGATGAGAAGTCGGGCGTTGTGTTCGCCGTGCATCTGTATCTTGGTGACTGTTTCCATTCCCTAGCCAAAGCAAAGTCAGCTTTTTGTTACTTTGGTGCTTGAGATCGGAAACGCTGTTAGGAAGTGGTGAGCATAGCTTCGGTGGTAGCCCATTACTCTCATTCTTTTTTTATCTTCTGCCGCTGTTTTTGCTTCCTTGTTGGCCAGCTCGTTGCCTCCAACGTCCTTGCGTCCTGCTATCCATGGCACTGTGATGCTGTCGTGCGTGATTTGCTTTTGATTGGCTTGCGCAGCGCTGTTCTGAAATACAGGAGTAGATGTGTCCGGGTTTACAGGTAGGGCACCCACTGGACGATGGACGCCGGGTACGTCACTTCGTCTCTCGTGGCCAGTAAGTGCACTGCCAGTACGAGCGCTGCCGCCTCAGCTTCGAAGACCGTACGGTTTGTGCCCCACCCCAGATGATATCGAGGCGTTGCGAAGTGTGTTGCATCGACAAAGAGTGAAGCTGCTGCCCCTATACACTATATCCGCCGGTGCTTGAACGCATCAGTGAAGATTATGGCGCAGTCCGTGAGTTCCTGGAAGTCCGCAACGCTTTGCTCTTTACTAGCTGCTACGGAAGTGATGTGCTACTGGGTTGTACTGGGCAAGGCTGGTCTCTGCGTCTTCTGAGACTAACCCCATGTCATGCGTAAGCCAGTGCAGGCCCGAGCAGTATCTTCGAACGTTCCTCTTTGCAGCTTTGCGTAGGAGCAGGTGGAGACGGTCGCATATGTACTACTTGCTCCTCCCCACAAAGGAAATTTAACCAATCCACACACAACATTTATTGTTACGTGGCCGACTCAAACATTCGCAGCGTGACATCACCGCCACTTGCTCACTTTCCGGAATAAACCGACTTAGGACTGGCGAGAAAAGTTGGCAGCCAAGAAAGGACTCACAAGCAGAGCAGATCTGGCAAGAGAGGGGCGTGACGCGTGTTTTGTGACATTCCTCACACCGAGGTCACGTGGTTCATGCAATCTGACTAGCAGTCTTCCACACCAAAACACCACTGTGGACTCCAAAACTTCGCAAGATGACCGTCCCATCGTACGTACGGCATTTGATTACAATGTGGCAAAGATGAGGGGTGCTGATATGCAAGATTTCCGATAGCATGCAGAAAACCTCGTGGGCCGATGATGTCGACGAACTCGGTATGTATTGTCTGTCTCGTGTTCTTGGGTATGTCGTCAAGGATATGCTCATTTTTCGAGCACTATCTTTCTCGATGGCCCCCACTTCATTTTTCTTTGTGATGTCTCCTGCGCGGATTCGACGGATGACGAATACCGTTGTTGGCAGATCAACCCAGCAAAGTCGAAGATTACGTGGACGAGAATGGGATCCGTGTCACAGTCGAGTTTACTATCAACGACGAGGGAAAGAAAGTGAAGGTCAGTATCGTTTCTTCCTTTTCCTCGGTCGTCGTCTACCTTTTGGTAATCTAATTCCGGCGACCCCGAAATGGAAACCCACGGACAGATAACTCGAAAAACCAAACGCACACTCCAAAAGTCGGTCGTCGAACACGCAGTCGCAGAACGCAAAAAATGGCCGAAATTTGGCCGGGAAAGAGGAAACAAAGAGGGCCCGGACCACTCTACGACGACTGTCGGCGAGAACGTAACGCTCAAGTTAAGCGCTGGTAACAAAGTACGTAGCTTGTCTCTCGAAAAAAAAAGCACCTTTAATGTCGTTAACCATCCGTGGCGTAGTCCTCAGAGCCGGAACCATCTGCAGAACAAACTCTCAAGGCTGAGCTTGCGAAAGCAGGCGGCGGGAAAGTCACCTGCAGACTTTGTAAAGGAGACCACTTTACTGCAAAATGCCCTTACAAGGACCACCTGGCAGGGCTAGAACCGGCAGGTACGCTGGAACTCTGCCCCATTTTGAATTAGACAGCGGTTGACAAAAGACTAAAAGACACTCCTGACGAGGGTACATTTGCAAGTGCTGCGGCGGAACCTGCGCCAGCACCTACGACTGGTAAATACGTCCCTCCATCGATGCGCACACGTGGGCCAGGGGAATCAATGCCTCGGGGTTCGGGTGCCGGCGGGCCGGGCGGCTCGCGTGACGAGCTCCCTACACTACGCGTGACCAATATTTCCGAAGAAACCCAAGAAAATGATCTGCGTGAGTTGTTTGGAGCGTTCGGTCGTGTGGTTCGTGTGTACGTCGGGAGGGATAGAGAGACGGGTATTGGTAAAGGTTTTGCATTCGTAAGTTTTGATGATCGGGTGAGTGCGCAGAAGGCGATGGAGAAGTTGAACGGAAAGGGATATGATAATTTGATTTTGAGCGTACAGTGGTCGCGTGAGTGTGGTTTCTTTTGATTTGTGAGTCGAGTGTTGATGTGAATTTTCTCGTTACAGAACCGAGACCCGACGGTCGATGATTGCGGGCTTGGAGACCCAGTACAGTATTTGTGCCCATATGTATTGAACCCCGCAATTATGAGATCCGAGATCTGATGTGCCAAGCCACCTTTCGGAAGTTGTGTAGGTGCGTCGAGTCTGGTCTAGGAATCGGATCCATGCCATGTATTAGGTCTGTCGACAATGCCCCTGACACAGCATGTGGTACATGTGACCAGTAGCCTGACTGTCCTTACTGAGTCTTACGGTAATGCACCTCTCGTGTGACAAAAGTCTGGACGGGGTCATACATAAAGATGTTCATCGTCAAAATACAGCATTGAAGTATACAACATTAGCTCTTCATAGAGCGGCGTCATTTCTTTCCCGCCTTCTTCGCCGCAGCCCTTGCTCTTGTGATCTGTTTCTTCCACCCAAAACACTGGTTGCAGCCTGTCACGCGACTTGTTAGTGTCGTTGGTAGGGACAAGGGACAGGGTGAATAAACCTGTGGATCCATGCTTCTTACACTGATGTAAGCCGTCCTTGGTTATTGTCACTAACGGAGATGCAAGTGGTTCGCGGTCGATCGGGTTGAACTATGATTATGTTGGTGCACGACTTTCCGCTGAAGGAAGAAGACGAACCCCATAAAATGCATCGTTCTCTTCACGGCCGTCGTACCCGCATTCCTGGCACTAATACACCATGGCCCCAACCACCGATAGCATGACGTTAAAGGCTGATGGGCAGATGTCGCATATTACAGAGAATGGACGTACCACCTCCTTGATATGTGGAGAGCAGAAGATGGCGTCGTTGATTTCTACGGTTTCGACTGACATCGTGTGCGACTGCAATGTGGGGGTGGACAAGCGCCAGTATGCGGGCGTATTCGTCCTTGGGCGCAAGCCAGGCTCCCATCTCTGGACGTTGGACAGGGGTGGGAAACATCGGAGCATGTCACGGTCACGTGACCACGTGTATCTTGACCGCCTACTAACTTGTAAGACGGAGCGAACAAGCTGGACCTGCAACGGACACTGGCAAAGCGCATCATCTCTAAAAAGATGGCAGACAGGCTCCCGCCCGAGCTCTGGTCTTACATCTTCGACCTCGCTGCGGATGAGAATGTCATATTCTATCCAGGTCTACCAACCAGCATGACCCCGTCCACATGGTCCCGCGCCATCTATGGCGAGTGGAAAGTCAGAACACCGCAAGACACCATCAACATCACACAGCGGAGAAGTTACGCGACGAAAAAGGTGAGACCTCCTTTGTTCTTGTCGCACTACTCCAACGAATCGATGTGTATCAGGCCATCATCCGAACCTGCAAGCGATGGCAACAACTCGGAACTGAGTTCCTCGTTCGGTGTCTTTTCTTTGACAATCCCACTAAACTGCGTGACCTTCGCCATATCCTAGACAGAGACACGTCCCTAGGATGGTGGGTTCGCCGCTTGCACATCACCCATTTCCTTAACGGACGCGGTCCGACTATGGGCGACTTCGAAGAACCCCTCCTGGCCATCCTCACACAGACGCCGAATCTTGAAATATTTATCGTAGACTGGCCCATGTCCACTGCATTTGGAGCTGTCGCCGATACCCTCGGAACATACTGTCACAACCTGCGTACGGTTCACTGGCACGTCCCTTGCGAATTCATTTCCAAAGTTATATGGGCACTCGAATCTCTTCCAAATCTCATTTCCGTCCACCTTACATTCGATCCGGCTCTCAAAGAACCTGAAACCATCACCCTCGGATCGGCTGAATCCGTCAGACTGACTCTACCTAATCTCCAGCAACTCTTTCTAAAGGGATTCTGTCAGGACTTTATGGAACAAGCTGCGGGGTGGACGTTGCCCATGCTCAACAGTTTCTCGTTCGATTTTGGAGCCAATACGCTCAACGTCCCCGACGTCGTCGGTTTCCTTGCACAACACGGTGCAACGCTTCTCTTTCTCGATTTGAACTGCGTACCTGCGCTAGACGTGCGCACCATCCTAGCTCTCTGCCCAATCCTCACTACCTTCTGCTTCAACCTCGACTGGAAAATCACTCCTCCCGAGCGATCCGCATCACCCACTAACGACGACGCTTTTAACACCACTTTAGAAGATGTCGATCTTGCCCCGATATCCCTAACAAACCGCCCACACGAGCACATCCAGCACATAGGTCTCCACGGGTGCATATATGCCTTCGGTGTCGGTTACGCCTCTGCATACCTCACCGCTGACCCCCTACGCACGCTCCTAGTCCAGCGCTCCAACGATGCTAACTTCCGTGCTCTCTCCCGCGCATCGTTCCCTCGCCTCGAGCGTGTGAGGATTTTGAGCCCCTTATTGTTGCAGGATTTGAACGATGAGAATGGGCCGAGAGCAGGCGAGTGTTTTGAGAGGTGGGAGTCGTGGTGGGATGCTTGTGAATCGATGGGCGTGAGATTGGAAGACTGTTCGACGGGGCTGCTTGGCACCCTACCGCCAGAACCCGTCGAAGAACCTGACGGGAGTGATGAGGAAGAAGAGGACGAGTATGGGTATCATACGGGCGACGAGGAAGAACGGACGTCGGCAAGGGTTAGTAATGTTGCCGAGTTGAGGGAGCTTTTGGAGGAGTGTAGAAAGATGTCTGCGGAGGCTGAGCAGCACCCGCCACTTTTCTTCCCATTTTAAGTTTCCTTTTCTTTTATTTAACTGCTATCGTTGGCCCATACCCCATGTCTGTTTGATGTACTCATCGTGTCTTTTATGTATAGGCAACCTTTTAGAGGAAGCATTTGGTCAATTTACCCATGCCTAGTAGTCAAAAGTCCGATGACTCAATGATCCCTGGCCTTGCCTTCTGGCTCTCTCGTCTTAAACACACCCCGCCTTGCAACTTCCTCTATGATCTGCCTCGCTCGTTCCTTATACAGCTCCCCACCCTCATCTCCATGAACGCGCGATCGTTCCCGACCTATGAAATCCATCAGACGGAAGGTACACTAGAAACAAAAGGGAACCGCGAGATACACGCACCAACGATCCCCCAATTTCTTGTACTGGGAATCCTCAACACCTCGCATTCAACTTTCCAGCCCATCCACTGACTCAGTCTTGCCAACCATATTCTGTACACTGAATACTGACTCGCATGAGTGCCCTCTGCACCAAGATTAAGGGTCTCTATGAACGTGGCTTGGTCGTCCGTGTGTTCTTTTTCAAGGACAATACTAGGTGAATCTTGTAGAGATGATCCCCAGGAGAAAGAGAGCAGCGAAGACGTCGATATCGAGGATCTTGTAAACCGCTCGTCGAATCCCCATGCGCAGCATGGTATGGAGAGGTATCCAGCGGCATCGCACAGCGTCGCCAATACGGGAATCCACGGCGTCAGCTCGTCAGCGTGGTTCCCAATGAGGAAGACGCCTGGTGTGAAGAAATCCGCTCCGGCATCATTGCTGGTATCGTCGGAGGACTTTGAGTCGGTAATTGATCCTTCGGGCTCTGCTCGAGAAGAGTCTTGGCGGATGCAGCACGTAGGGTCCAGGGAGTAGATATGTAAAGCAACTCTCGTCGCTTCGGGATAATGAGACCAGGACCGACGCGCTCGCACGTCGATACCATGACCGGCGTACCCCTCAGAAACAAGGATGTGAACTAAAAGTCCATTACCACACCTGTTAAAGGCGGATAATCACTCAGAGACAAGAATGAGAATCAGCGAAGCGTACCCTAAGTCCAGAAATCCCCCCGAGGGACGAGGCCAGTTTTTCCATGGCATCGTACTCGTGCACGTTGCACCTCCACGATCGGCATCAAACTCGAAGCTCGTTCCATCGCTCGCATATGTCGCTTTCCAGAACAACATCAAAAATGTTGCGATGCCCACATCCTATGTAAAGACCGGTACACGGCCGACCCCCGTCAACTAATGATATCGCACACGCGCAGAGATATCTCGGAACATATCCGACTCACCTCGAATACATGCTTCGCTGGATCCGTTGCTTCCTTCCACTGACTAACAAGATGCTTATACCGCTCTCGCAGGACGAGGTATAGATCTTGGTATGCCTCGCGTGGGACGAGCATATCATGGTGGACACGTTTGCGGTAATGCGTTAGTGCGCCCCAGCCGTATCGGTGGACGGTGTCAAGGAGGGCGAGACATGTGCGGTAGAGGCGGGAGTTGGGATCAGGCGGATCAGGCGGGGCGGGTTCGGATTGTGGGAGGACGGCTTCGATAAAAAGCATACCACAGGGCAGAGTCGCCGTCTCCAGCTCATCACCTGAGAGCTCCTGGACATTGCGGACGTACCGCACTGCAAGACGCCTTACTGCAGGATGGTAATAAGGCAATGCTTCGCCCAATTTCAGGATTGGAGTCAGTACCAACAGCGATGCTATATTCTTTTGCTCGTCTTCGTAGTGGCACGTCGGTATGGTGGAATATTTCCCTTCTTGTGGATCCAATGCGTATACTTTCCCTATCTCTGTACCTGTTGTGACCGCATCGGTATAAAACACACACGTCTGTTCGAGGCTGCCATCCCTCCCTGGCCTACGCGGTAACAACCGTCGGCGTATTGCACGCACAGGTCTATGTCCCTCCAGAACACAGCGGGGAGGAGTCCCAAGAAGTATCTTTGCATCTTCTTCTAGACCGTCCTCCTTCGAGAAAATTCGCACATCGCTCAATGTTTCGGATCGCAGTATAAGCGTCGAGTTGTACTCTGGATGGTGCACGAGCTGCTCTACCGCTTTCTCAAACTTGCAAAATGGCGAATCGGACTAATAGTCAAGCAGCGATAATACTCAAACTCACAAATTCGATTTCGAATGGAGCAGGGCAACTTATGATAGGTGTCCATATCTCAGCTATGGTGCACGATGACTGGAGGGATATGCGCCCAGCACTTGTACCACATGGCGATGGAAGGAATTGCGGGCGAACTGTGGGTTGTGTCATAAGCGGCAAGCGGCAGGTGTGACTGCTTCCGGATAGATACAATTACATAAAAAGGACACGCCTAACCTGTTACATTTCATGGAGGCTACTGGGGATTGGTTCTGAACTCTGTCTGACCTGTCGTATCCTTCAGAAAATCAATCTGTGACCATCCTTACTCGGCAACAGAAGTGGTCCATTGCAATGATGCGTGACATGAATTACATCTCAGATTTGTCCTCTGCTCATGGGGTAAACGCAGAAGTTAAGGTCAGAGATTTTTGGTGACATGCCATCAGTGTACGAGAATGGTGCATGGGGGACCTTGTTGTGCACCTCGTGCCTGTTGTCACCGCATCGGTCTAAAGCACACATCTGTCCAAGGCTGCCATCCCTCCCCGGCCTGCACAGTAACAACCGTCAGCGTATCACACGCACAGGTCTATATCCCTCCAGACCGCAGTACAGGGGAACCACCAGAAGTATCTCGGCATCTTCCCCTTGACCCTCCTCCATCGAGAAACTTCGCACATCGCTCAATGTCTTGAATCGTAGTGTAACCATCGAATTGTACTCTGGATGGTGTACGAGCCGCTCCACCGCTTCCTCAAACTTCCAAAGTGGAAAGTCAGACTGATTACCTCACTTGCAAGGTTTCTGTCGCACCATGCGAATGGAGGAGGGTGGCTTATGCTAGGTGTCCATACCCCAGCTTCGATGCGTGATGTAGCAAGTACGTCGCATAGCGACGGAGGGGATTGTGGACGAACTGTGGGCAGTTTCGACTCTCGAGCTTCAAGCCTCCATGCCTTGGAGCCAGGCTTTAAGCCTGTGCATAAATCGACTATGCGTTTCTAATTCCCCTCCACTGTTACTATCGATGGAATAAGAGGGCATTTTTTTTCGGCGGGGGGCCCATTCGTTCGGGGGGACGGAGAGCCTAGACGTATCACTACCGATGAAGAAAAGGAATGATATAAGAGAAAACATACACAGCGACAGCGAAGCTCAGAGGGGAACGGCATAATATCGGCAAGAGCGCTGAGAATTAGAAAACAAGAAAAATGGTACCAGTAACCGAGAGGGTAGTCTATTCACGAATCGCTGGCGAGTCTGATGACGCCAGCATCAGATGGCTCATGCACATTGATGTAGCTATCAAGACTCAGGTGTAGATTCTTGAGAGCTTGAATAATGGCAGGGGGGACCGTATCCCCTGCTTCCACGCCATCCGTCACGCGCTGAATGGCAGTAAGATGTTCTGCCAGTGTAGACCACCATTTCGTTGCGCGCCTCGTTTTGGTGGCGAGTGAATCCGTGTCTTTTCTGATACCATCCAAGTGCCTTGCATCGTTTTCGCGCTGCCGTCCCTGACCGGTTTCATGTATATGGAGGATACAGCTATGCATCAAGCAGAAAACGGTGCGCTTACGAGAGGCTCTGCCAAACATGACAAGGCCAAGGGGAAGACCAATGACGGTTGCACAAGAAATTGCTCCATAGAAAGTCCACTGTGTACCAGCGTCGGCGTCATTCTTGGCTTGTTCCATCAGTTCATCGACTGTCCGGCAGGTCACATCGGCTATCTGTAGACAGAGTCACCACATAAGTTGAACACATGTGAACTGGTCTCATGGAGACATACCAGTTTCGAGCCACTGGCAACCTCCTCAAAACTGGCCTTGACTTCTGCCAAAGCATCCAAGAATTCCCTCATGAACTTTTTCAATTCGCTCACAGACGGGCAATCTTTCAGTTCGCGTGCCTTTGGCTCCCAGCGTCTTACAAGACTAAGAGCATCATCGATGACCTTGGAGTTCTTCTCAAGCTGGTCAATAACCCTAGATGCCTGCCTCGAAGCTTGGGTCCAATCGTAGGATCTGGAGATGCCAGATTATTGTCAACACCATGATATCACACCGCTTCCGTAACGTACCGCAGGTGGTTAAGAATCCGTGCACTGTCAACTGCGACCTGATAGTTCTCGTTGGGTAGAACTATGCTCGGAAGTTGATCCAGGGAGAGAGAAGGATTGGAACGTCTTCCGCAGGAGTCACCAGAGGGCTGATTTATGGGATGTAAGTGCATCGATTTTGACATAAATGATTCCTCCGCGATCTGTGGTGTAACACTCACTCCGTGATGTGTTGCAACATCCTCAGAGGGAGCCCGCACAGAATTCTGGGCTGCTGATGTTTCAGAGCCCTCCCCTGCATGCCTGGAACGTCCCACGTACCAGGTACACTTGCAATGTCTTTAATGTCAGTTTTTTCAGTTGGTTGGTCCTGATCTTGTAGCATGCAACTTTCATTCGTGAATCTCTCAGTCGGTTTTTCTGGTGTATTATGTTTGCCGAAGGGCACGACGTCAGGTTTTCGAGCCACTTCGCCACCATCTGGTGTGGATACAGCAGGGAGTTTGGGTGTATCCTCGTTGGTATTGGCTCCCATTCCTTGTTCATGTCTGCTGTCTTCCTTAATCGCGCCGCCGGAATGGAAGGGCCCTACGTTTCTGTCCGGTTGACCCGACATTAGCTGTTGAGTCATCGAGCGAGAAGTCCTCCTACCCGGCACTTCCATTATTAACACCCAGTTGTGGTTGAGAGATCGTCAGTTCCCCAGGTTGCCGCCCAATCCCTAACCCCAAAATATCCTTCAAGGACGGACCGTGGTATGTATTATTTGTTATGGAATGAGAGTCGTTGTTATTCGTAGTGTTCGCGTTGTTGTGAACTGATTTGTCGTTATGAACGAGTATTGAGTTGCCGCTGCCCGTCCAATCCGAAACTGGGGTTGACTTTGGGTTAATACAGAAGAGATGCCAGACCCAGGGGTCACTCACGCATTCGTTTTCCCTCTGGACTCCGGTCAGCAAATATGAGCGAGGCATTTGGAAACGAGACTAGCCGTAAACTATTTTCTTCACAGTACCGTTGACGATATCCCGACTCGTTGAAGCATTAGTATTATGTTGATCACCTTGGACGTCGTTCTCGACGCTGGAGGCAACTAGCCCATCGCTGACCTGTTCCTCTAGCTTTGATACGCCAGTATTGTGCTGATTCCTGGCAACATCATTGTACGTGCCGATATGGGCGATCGGGTTGTCGCCCGTCTGTTCGTAAGCCATAACCTTGATCCGAAGACGCTATTGAGAAACGGGACGGATGAAATAAATGTCGTGAAATATATTCTACCGGAGCGAGATGAGAAGAAAACTAGGTAAGAAGCTCGATGCCGCTGAAAGTCTTATGGAAGTAAAGAGAGTCCAAAAACACTTTATATAGACCTCCCATGATGGGGGCGCTTCATACCGTGCCATGATTCTGGCTGGTACCTTGGGTAGCGCGCGCATTACACGGGGCATGACATGTGTTTGGAAAAATACCTGCGCCGGACCGCGCCGATCAAAATTTCTTCCTTCCCGCCCCTTCTCTGCGGTCAACGAGACCAACGTCTGGTTCGGAAGCACTGATCCCCAAACAACAGCAATATTAATATATTACAAAGAAGCGCCCACCTCGTCCGCAACTCCTCGGAAACGATTTCCATCAGACTTACAGAATGATGTCAGAACCTTTCAGCTTTCCTAAATGTCGAAGGCGTGCTGCAAAGCAACAAACCAAGCCGAAGATTGGGAGGAGAACTTGCTAACGCAAGTCGGCTCATACGTGAGCACTTAATTGCCGCCCAAGATGGAGGTTTACACGTGCGCTTCCAGACGTGACCCCAGAACGATAAACAGCACCGCAAAGCGCTCTCCTTGATCGCTTCTTGCTCGATGCTGCGCAACACGTTATCGCGGATTCTGTGGTGAACACAACTTAGCTCATAACTCTATGAAAAAGGGTTCCAAAGAATTGGTATTCCGTGGCAGCACAGGGAGTGAGCGTATGCATCCTCGTCACACATGCCAATTGGCGCTCCCTGACGACGTTCGCAAGGTCTGACGGCAAAACTGTTACCGAGCTCGTACAAAAAGTGGAAGTATACTCAATAATTCCCTCAGAAGCGGCGATACGAATAATGGGAAGCGTCTGATAGAGGCGCTGATGGCCACCAACTCTTAAGATCCGATAGATTTTCTTGAGGTTGTTAAGGGGCGCTGCGCCACAAGACACGCGGACATCGTCCTACTGAGAGGAAGATGATATTTCCAGATGGTACTACGCAAGCCACACGATCAAAATAGATGACTCGCCGTTGGTTCGACAACAACGCGGAAGACTTCGCATCATCGTTGTAAGAATATGTATGTAAGTTGAGTACAAGGGATCCCAAAGAGTGAAAACCACTCCAAACTGAAGGTTATTGGCATGGGATATACGCGAGGCGAATCCTCCAATGGCGTATATGATGGGAAGCATGAGTTGGCATGCTGTTGGATCTCCTCCACTCAAAGAGTGCGTGTCCACAAAAAGAGATTCTGCGTCACGAACTGGATGGTCAGTTCGTTTGCAATATTCATTGTGTGGAAGTCAAAATCACCCTGGCGTCATTGTCAAAGACGTCGTCGTGAGGCAGGAAGACGACTGACAGTAGCTGTCGCAAACCCAAAAAGAGACAGCACAAAAGTTGCTACTCTGTGAATTAAAATCGTGAAGCATACTCACATCCATCAACACTCTGCGCCAGGACCAATCGTCAGCAGAAAGGATACAACATTAGGATGGAGGATTATCATGTCTGCAGCTCTGATAAATAGGTCATAGCTGGATTGCTGGGTTGCAGCGTGCGAAGTACTTTCCTGAAGTGTTCAAGGCCAAAACTTCCAAAGCGACGACCCCGTGGCCGCCTGACCGGCCCCGTTGCGAAGGACATGCCTGGCTTGTTACCTTTCATTGTTACTCAGAACTGGTTCCGAACACTGGGCTGTCTTATCCTTCAAAAGACAATTTGCGTACATCCTTACTTGGATGCAGGATTGTAGAAATGGTCCATTGCGATCATTTATGTATGCATTACATTTTAGATTTGCCCTCAGGTTGAGGGGGCGGACACAGATGATGAAGTCTGACACTTCTGGAGACCAGCTTTCAGTGCCTGACAACGGCGTATTGTGGGACCTTGCTGGTTTGAGGTGAGTATAAAAGTCGATGTGTCCGATGGCAATGATGTTGTCCGGTGATCATCCCCCCATCGCCTCTCTCGCTTCATTTGAAAGTTACTCGAATCGGTTTTACCGCTGGTACGGTTTGTGAGAGATTAGCTTGCTTGACTCTCGGTCTGCGACCCGTCCGCTCCTTCAGAATGCACTTTCTTGGACCCCCGTTCCTTCTTTTAACCCTCCTTATCTTTCCTCTCCTCGTACGGTCGCAGTGTATGCTCAAAGTCCCGAATAATCCACTCACGGCAGCTGGTCTCGCGACTCCCTTTGAACTCTCGGGGTGTAATGTAAGCAAGAATGCCTTCTTGGAGATGGAGTACTCATCAACCACTTCGTAGCAATTAGACTTCGCCAATCAAGGTGTTTTCGTGGAGGCGAACATATTTGATCCTGCCACCGGCAATATCCAAATTTACAATCCCCTCGTTATCAATGCTGGAATGACCAGTACCGGGAACAGCACCAAACGATCCACGTCCAGTGAGGAGGCGGGCTTCTTCTTCCCGCCCATTACGCCTACCCTTCCCAACGGCGCAGTCGTCGCTCTTTGGTTTGGCTCAAATGCTAACACACTCACTTTGACTGGCGATACCAACACGTGCGTCGACGGGTTGGGAAACTCGGTGTTCGGGCAGGTATGTTTCTTTCCCCTTCGTTCTCCCCGCGATTGATATCGATCGCCCCACAGGTTGCATATTGTAACGCCCCAGCTTGGTTCACTGCCGTCAACGGAGCTGTAGCGAGCGGCTTCGTGAAGGTTCCTGCTCCCGGAACCGGTTTAAATGGCCAAGCTTGTCCAACGACACGGGACTTCCGAATCGTTGACCAGGTATTCTTCTCTTTGTTCGTTCGTGTCCCCTACCAGTGTCTAACCCCTGGCATTCTCAAAAGGACCAATCAGACAATGTCGTCACCACATATCTTTTGATTAATAATAACACGTTGGCGCAGCACACTCCGGAGAATGCACAAGCCAACCCTGATGCAGAGGTTCTATCGAATGGTGTGCACATCGGCCAGACGTGTTTTTGCGTGTTCTGATCGTCCTCTCAGCATCTGATAATTCCCTCCTTAACGAATTCATTCAGCCTGCACTCAACTGTACGTCTTACCAAAATCCTTGTGCGACTTGCCCAAATAGTCAATCGCCTGCGCTCTCGACGAACGTTAGTGTTCCTTTTCAGCGTGAGAAACTTACCGTTGATGCTTTGGACATTCAGGAACTCCAAGGAGAGTACTACCCGCCGGCTGGTGGCCCAGCCCTGGTCCCTCTCAATGACCCTATGGTTCTCGTCAACGGAACACAGTCTCTCGACAAAGTCAACTTGTATCGCGCTGGAGTGGGTCAGCCTACAGCCGACCAAAACAATGCGTCTGGGACAACGTATTGGTATGCGTGTCTGCCTGGTCATTGGTTATCGCTTGCAGTGGTTCCCGCTGACTTTTTTTATAGCCGTCAATTTGCTCAGTCAGGCATTTTCATCGCATCGAATGAACAAACTTTCACACAAGTAACCTCTCCCGCCGCCGACCAAGCGACGAATCTGTTCACTTTCCTGGCAATGCGGTTTTCGGCGTCGTTCGGCCCGCCGCCCGGTACGTCTCATATACCGTGTCGCCAGCCACTTCCGGTTCCTAAACTCTCTTACGGGAAACGCAACATGCAGGACTTGGTTGCGTAACCTTGTTGAATGTAAACAATCCTGTCAACCTAACTATGGATGGAAATGGCGTTGTAACGGCGGCTGTGATCAATACGTCTGTCTTGCAACAAATCCTTGGAAGCGGAAGTGTACGTTGCGTTTGTTGTCTATGTCGGAGTTCCCGCTGAGGTTCGACATTCGAAGGTTTCTTCTGTAACTACGACCACCGCGAGCTCGCAACCCGCTACCGCCGCAGGTGTGCGACCTGCTGTTAGTGCACACACGACTAGCACTCTCCAAGGCTCTGGTGTTAGGCTCGTGACGACTACTTCAGCAAAGGCAGCAACGATAATTCCATCCCACTTTAACGGCGGTTCTTTGCCTCCCAGTCATACCTGCACGCACACAAAGCATGGTAGTTACCCCACCGACACGGCTGCAAACCCTACAATCACGCCGAGTGCGACGAGCTCGATCAAGTCGGATGCCCCTACCACCATCATCGCACCGAATGCAACTTGCGCTACGCCATCGCCGGGTGCGAACAGCACTCAACTTCAAACTGTTACTGTCACCGTTACTGCAACGGCGTGCCCGACTGAGGTGAGATCCAGTTTTCGTTCGTCGCATGGAATGGCATCAGAGCTGTGCGTAATATCATTGATACTGTCTGTCTTCTACTGTAGTCGGCTGGCCAACGCCGGAGGTCGCTTGGTCCTTCGACGCTACAACTCTTGCCAAGGTAAGAACTCTCGATCCCGGTTCACGTATCGTCTCGGGTTTTACCTCCCCGCATTCTAGGTCGCTAAAACGTGACAAGATGCGTAAGAAGAGGTTCTCTTTGGAGGTGTGATGCAAGTTCAACTTCCCTGCGGACTGGTTTTTTCAGTTAATCTTAAGTATATCAAAGTATTTGGTTCATAACTTGGTGTCAGGAATTCGCTCGGCCTAGCGTCGGCGAGCCACTCTGTACTCGTTAATTCCGACGGTGCGACGGTCATTTGTTGGCACACCCTTCTGCACCGTGTTCTACTAACCAACTTCACGTTTTTTCCCTCCTTTTAACGTCACTAACCCGTGTTTATGTATTCACTCCACCGCCTTTCAACTCGTCTTCTCTTCCGCCTGAAGCTCTGAGAGCTGAATTATCTGTTCAACGTGGTGTACACTAGCAGAGATAACGAATGTACCCAACCAATCTTGTCATTACAAATTATGTATGACGTAGAGTTGCATACTCAACACATATAGCCCAACATAAAGCTGGAAAGTTCGTGCAGTACGAAGTAACTTGCCCTAAACTAACTCGGCAGCTCTTACTTTCGCATCTTTCTTTTTTCTCTCCTTAACTCATCCAGATGGACCCGCACTATTGTCCTCCTGCATGTTCCAGAGAACTCCGTTTTTCATTTGCATCTACATGCAGGAGTCTACCGCGGGTTCCAGAGCAACCTTTCTATCGGGCGGCGGCTCAGCTGGAGCGCGCCTCGTTCGCGCAAGCGTTGGGGCTGCGTTCCTTTACCGGAGTTGCTATATTTTCTTTTACTTCATTCTATAGGTTACTCTTGTGAGTCATTATCGTTAGGAAGTGCTATTAATCTTCTGGCATGTGCACGTGTGTTTGGAACTTGCGGCGGCTGCAATAAAAGAATGGTAATAAGAGAAGATGCAGGTTGACGCGCCCTCGACCATTTCACGAGCGCTGGTTGAACGGCACCGTTCGTCACTGTGTCCTTTCCCTTCACTCGTTCAGCATTGCTTGATCCAGGTGAGAGCCTGCAACCGATGATGGATGGAACGATGCCTGTCAGGATATCTAGTATGGACCGCAACACCGTGATGAAGCAGGGGTCATCAAACATAGCAGCAGGTACGACACCTGGACGAGGATCGCGCACCCAGTGTGAAGCCCGAGAAGGGCCATGCGCGCATACTTGTACGGGCAGAGTTCGTAATGGGTCCAAAAGAAAGCTCCTTGGGAGCAAGTGTTATTAGTAGAATCATCAGTTTTTCTGAGGCCACAGCATGACCTGTTGAAAGAACGGGTGTCTCTTTTCTGTTCTCTTTCAAGTTTTGCCCATTAGAAGAAGACACGGAGACAGTGTCGTATTGGGCGATTTTCGCCTTACTGACGAAGCAGCCATTTACCGATGCACTCAATCACCAATCCCCGGAGACTCTAGCTGGGA
The DNA here is from genome assembly GCA_024663475.1 of Pisolithus thermaeus. Classification (NCBI taxonomy): domain Eukaryota; kingdom Fungi; phylum Basidiomycota; class Agaricomycetes; order Boletales; family Pisolithaceae; genus Pisolithus; species Pisolithus thermaeus. Next base: position 24,601 of record JANFAF010000110.1, read on the forward strand.
ATAACAAAAAAAAAACACGATAGAGTAAGGTGGGACAAATTATCCTCCCCAAACGACTCCAGACTTTCCGAGCTTAAGGGTACTCCAGAATCGTCTTGAGAGACGCTGCCGCTACTGGTAGGTGGAAAAGAGTATTACAATCAATGGATCCTCAGCTCGCGACAAAGAATATAGATTTATCGAAATGTCGTACGAAAAAAGCGCACATACCTCCTTGATTTTCGCCCGTATTTGCGAGTATCGCCTACATACGTCGTCGATGTCGAATGGTACAGTCACTGGTGGCGAAGACTCGTGCAAGTCGTATTCCTCACCGACAAGCGTTGCATCGTCCGAGTCCATGAGTGGCACAACTGCACTGAGGTCGTTGTCGTCCCACTGTTCACATTCGGTCGTGGCCGCGGAAGTGCCACTGCCGGCGTCCGAATCTAGTAGAACATGGCACTTGATCATCGTATCTTTCCTTCTTGTACACGTGTCTAACTCGCGTGACTCTCGCTTGGTGTCACAGTGGTTTATCTTCCTGTCTGATGCACCTCCGGATTCCGTTTTTGGCATCTGCGGAGGCGGAGGAAGGTAGGTGATTACACGCCTCTTCTGCTCTTGCTGCGGCGGTAAGGGTGGAGCGTGAGCTGACTCGCCGAACTTGACCTGTCTGCCAAGTCCCACACCGGGCAATCTGAATGTGCCGGACTTCTTGATCCCATCATTAGGACCGTTCCGGGGTTTCCTCGCCCGAGTACCGAGTGCAGGAGTCCTCTTACCCAATTTCGTCGCGGAGAAGGTGGACCAAGACGCGTCCGGGTCGCTGTCTTCGGCCCCAAACATGTATGCGCGTACGGATTTGGATGAAGATACCAAGCATGGAGGTGGGCGGAGCCTGAGCGGTGACGAGGGAGGGGAAGCCAAGCGAGTCTGGATCCTTGCTTTCTTGAATGGCGTAGAGAATCCACCGATGGGAGAGGTACTCCTTTTCGCCGGACTCCGCGAGGCGTCTGGAACCTTATCTTCCGTCGGAAAAGGCGGAACGCCCCGTTCTGTCCCTGTAAGGCAGTGGAAGACGGATGGGAGCCACGGCTTCGATACACTTGTTACTCCGGGTCTTGGCTCATGTCCTCGTGCGTTTGATACTGGGTGCCTCAACACATGATTAACATGTGGCAGAGGGATTTGTTCGTATGCCCGAACCGTTGCACCATGGGTCGGTAACGAGTCAACTTCAGGGACAGATAATGATTGCAGAGTTAGGAAGGTCTGTTCTGCTGAGGGATAAAAAAAGATAAGCCTAACAAGTGATATTTGTGCATCCACGTTACCTGCATGTCTGGCAGGGCGTGCAGGCGAGCCGTACGGTGCGCAAGGACGACCAAAGGGTTCGGCAACAGGGAAGATATCCTGGTCGTTCACGGCATTGGCATGCAGTATGCCGGGGGAGGAATGTATGACTGGATGATACGAGTACGACGAAGAAGAATATATGTTCGCTACGGCTTCCTTTGGCGAATTAGGAGAAGAAGATCTTGCGAATCTCGTAGGGTGGGGACACGCAGAAATTTCCGGTCCCTTTTGTATGGGAATATCGTCAACTATTTTTTGACGTGGAAGAACGTTGGACTCGTGCAACCTGCTTGCGGATCCATCTTGTGAGCTTGGAATACGTGGTACTTCAGAAAACAGGGGAAGCTCAATAGAAGGCGTGGAGAATGGGGAGACCTCGAGCGTGCGTCTCGGGTGGTCACCAGGTCTGGCCACAATCGACGCCGACTGTCCCATTGAACGAGTGGCGTCGTTAGGAGATATATGCGCATTTATTTCCGGATGAGTGGCTTCTGGCTGCTGAGACGACACCGAGTATGCATGGGCGCAAGATTTCGGTCTGTCTACTACTCTCTCGCATGCTTCAAGTGTCTCGGAAGACGTTGGATTAGATATTGTATTGGTCTGCGGCTTCATGGAGAATCGCCGTCGACGTGTATCGCATTACCTTTGTCGGTCTGTCCACACGACATGTTACACACCTTTAGAGCATTCTCACCAAAAACGTGCTGTCCGCCGCTGGAGGCCCGCGTCGATTGTGCTCTGTCACCCTGCTTCTTGAAAGCAGCTTTGATGGGTCCCATTGTAGGTATCGTACCAGACTTTGAAGGCACCTGCACACGTTCCTTCGTCGACTGAGGATGCGAGTCGCGCGAACGTGCGTTGATCTTGGCGATATTCCAGGGATTCGGGTTATAGGTTACAGTCTCCTGACGCGACGAAAGGTCAATGTCGCGGAGTAGACTTGAGACGTCGCAAGGACCATCAATTTCTGCACTGTCGTTGTCAGAGTCTGAATTGTCTGCATGGCTCACGCCGCCTGTTCTGTGGTTGAAAGACCAGTCCTGCATCGAAGTCCGTCGGGTAGCGGGCAAAGGGGCTTGCCAAGCGTTTGTTTGGCAACGGCTTGGAAACCAAACAAAGCAGGTGGCCGCCAAGTTGAAGTCCCTTAACCGGACTTCTAGGGTCCCGAATTGTAAAAAAGATGGCAGTGTGAAAGACAAAACGCAACGCGGGCTGCATCTACGAATGCTAAGCGTCAGAATGGCTGGCCATTCTGACGCTTAACAGTCGCTTAGTATGAGCTATTCCTTTAATGGTGATATGCAGCGAACGCTCAGCCGTAGTTTCATAGTCAGCTAGATCCGCTGTGCGATTGCACAAGTAGATTGAAACAGTATTCATTATCGTACAATTCACGTGCTAGTAAGTGACGAGCTAAGATGAACAAGTCTGCCTTGTAGTAGGGAATAGTATGTTGGGTCGTTCCGCCGAACACCATCAATAATGCCTAGAATCGGCTCAAGCTCGTTCCCCACATTCTTTTGGGAGAATTCAACCGCTACATACTTACCAGTTTGATACTCCCGCAAAGTTGATATAATTGCCATGCCAGCCAACGCAAGGAGCCCCCTGAATAGGTCTTCGTCGAGATGAAGACCGCACTGCTCGCCTGGCTGGGCCCACAAAGCAACAAGTGGCAACTCGACCAGCGCACTGTGCCCGAATCTCTTCAATCCATCCTGGTCGCGTTCGTCAGCATCCCTCAGTGCCGATCTAAGTGACTTACCTGTTCGTATAAAAACGTATAATCCTTCAGCAATTCATCAACTTGGCGTTTGTAGTGAAGAGAAATTTCACTGGAGTTTAGCGACGACATTTCGGAAATGTTGGGCGAGAGAGCGTATGTTATTGGAACTAAGGACCTTGCAGCACTTTTAAACAATGAGCGCATCGAGTTTCCGTTTGTGATGATTGACGACAGCGTCTTTGCACCGCATATCTTGTCGATTGTCCAATGCGGAGAATCTGTGTGTGTTTGAAGCGAAGAATGAACAGTGCTGTATGGCTCACCTCCAAGAATCATACGGATTGCGGTATTTACTGAGGTTCGAGAAAGGTCATTCGATGCCTCTTGCGAAGGGAATGGCAACCTGATTATGATCTCACGACGAAAGTAGCGCTTTGCCTCCAAAATAATCTGTTTCTTCACGTCGGCGCTGACTGCTGGAGCTGGAACAGTCTGATCCGGATCGTCCTGAGATGGAGGAGCCGGAGTCGTGAGCATCAGGGGTGCTTGAGAGATTGATGCCCCCATGGAAGGATTTTGATGATCGGTCCACAGTTGTGTCGCACTAGATCTGTTTTGGACTGGACGTTGGCGGACTGGGCCCGTGATCGCGACGTTGCTCACCGCCTCAAGCATAATCAGTACGTAGCGTGAAAACGAGATTGTGGACTTACCTGGATAACACCAAGGCGCATTAACTGCCCGCGTTCTTCTTCCATAGAACGCAAGGGCCCAAACGCGTGTACATTTCGAATGATGCCAAGCTCGGATGGATATGGAGTTGGACGGATGATTCATTGAGGCGGTTGATATGCCGATTGGAAGCTGGTGTTCGAGGGGTCAATAGAATACGTTGGGACGGCAGACGAGCGAATGGTGTCCACGATGTGGCTGCTACCACCTGTGCGATCGTATAGATCAACATCGTCAAAATAAGTCGTGTAGTTCGTATCATTTTGAGCGCCTGTAACCAAGGTAGGGTAGGTAGTTTCGTATGGATCGGGCGTGGACTCAGATGGGATACCAAGTTGAGATGCACTTGGGAGCAGGGATGGGTTCAAGTCACTACCTCTTCCAGGTTTCTGGAGATTCTGTCGTGATTCAGGTCAGAAAATCATAGGCACTAGTGGTATGATGTGGGCGTACCTTTCGCGCTCTCCATTTCATTGTCAGACTTGTCAGTAAGAGGGAGTTAAAGTCAGCGAATCAAAACAATTTGTAGCTATTTAGCTATGCAGCTTATGGATGATCGGGCTCTGCTACGTCGCACTGTATGATTACACACATCTAGGATGTACAGAGGGCTTATCGGACACGTGTGGTACAAATTTCAGCATGTATCATATATCGAGTCATCTGTGTGCAAGTTACCGTATCAGTTGATATGCTGAGACATGGCAAACATATCACGTACTAATCTGAGTCACTGGAGTCACGATGAGAAATCACGGGGTCGCTGGTGGGGGGTTCCTCCAGGTCACTAGAGTAGGGAATCTCTGGGTTTTCAGCCACAGAGATCTCGAGGTCACTGCTACTTGACCCATCCTCGCCACTTAAATCATTAAGAGAGCGGGGTTGCACGAAGTCCTCTGTGCCACGCCCACAAACCCCAAGAGAGAGAGCGGTATTCTCGTTACACTTGAAATGCGTTCGCAGGTGCTCAAGCATCGAGCACTCAGTTTCCAACAGGCGCCTTGAAGTCTCTCGATCTTGTGGGTAACAGCCTATACCTTGGTCCTTGCACCAACTCCCCCAGTATTCCAGACTTTGTTGAGAGACGTCGCTTTGCTCCTTGAGATAGGTCAAAGAACGAGAGTGGAAGCTCTGCCATCTCTCGAGCCTTTCAAGTTCCCATGACACCGTGAGGACACGGAGGCGAGTCACCTCACAGTCCGCATACTGCGCCTTGAGAGCATCGCAAACGAGGTCCTTTGGCAACCTCCGGACTACTTCACAGAAGGTATCCTAGTACGAATGAAGTCGACCAAGTAGCCACTCGCACAAAGCCATTTCTCACCTTATCGGAGCCAGGGCTTGTATTTCCACAATAAGGGAGGAAAGTATCCCCAATAGCCCTTTCCGTATAAGAGGGCTCCATGGATAAGGTCCGCTCAGGGATCACATAGGGTGCTGATTTGTTGCGATGAGCCACTTTCACCTGTGATACCGGGCTGTCTGCTGAGAAGAGGGTATGCTACCTAGAGGATGTATATGAGTCGTAATTACTCACCTCCTCGCCTGCCTGTGAATTCCGAAGCACTGGGCTGCTTAGCCGTCCTCTCTGTCGGCAGGATTTGGGGTGGATCCTGCATCGGAATCGTTGTCGTTTAGGTGGAAGTGATGCGAAGTCGGAACTAAGTGGAAGTGTTGGGAGCAGCAGAGCTTGAAACACTTAGAGAATTTCAACCTCTCCCTACCCCACCCCACACAGCCAACGTACTTATGGCTGCGGGACCACCATCAAGCGTGATCGAAGATGGCGTAGGTGATGGTTTCGAGTTCGCATCGCTGTCTTGTGAAGAGTAAGTCTGTCACGTACTGTTTTAACTGAAGAGGTTTGAAGCTTTGCACCCAGCTACCCAGTTCCTTGTCCGGTATGCCGACAAGTATTCCCCTCGACTACCGCTGTTTGTGAGCACTTGTATAATACCCTTGGATGCAGTCAGAAGTTCGTACCCCCCCCGTCTGCGTTCACCGAACCAGATAGATCTGCAAGCCAGCCATGCATGGGCCGATTTCATCCGACCTCAGGATATGTATACAACCTGTCCGACTCGAACACATTGGAACGAATGAGGCGGGGGGATCTCTATTCCGAACGCGATCAAAATCCGTATTTTCCGTTCGCTGATAGGGATGAATGGGAACTCGGCAAGTTCCTCTATACTCATCACACGCAAACCGAAATCAATACTTTCTTGAAGCTCCGTTTGGTAGGGTATATACGTTCACTGCGCCAGTCATATCTAACAATGTTTTCAGGTCACCTCTAAGTCACAGTTAAGTTTTCGTTCAGCACAAGAACTCCTGTCACATCTAGATGCAATACCAAAGGGCCCAACTTGGCATTGTACGAAGATCGACACCACGGGTTATGTAACGAAGGATCCTGTCTATTTTTTCTGGCGCAATGCGTTAGAGGTCACTCGGGAGATTTTCGGAAACCCAGTGTTCGCCCGGCATATGGAGTACGACCCTTACGAAGTATATGAGGGAACTGAGCGCGAGTATGGAGAATGGATGTCTGGTGATGAAGTGCACCGAATCCAGGTAAGTCGATGAGTTAGTGATCCTTTCTGCGAAACTGGAATTGCATTTTCATAGGATCAACTCCCCGCTGGTGCTACGATCGTCCCCATAATCCTTGCGTTGGACAAGGCACCGGTCACCCAAATGACCGGCGATATTGAAATGCATCCTTTATTTCTAACCATTGCTAACATTAACTCGAAGGTCCGCATGAAGGCGACATCGCATGCGTGGGCGTGCATAGCATATACACCAACACTGGATTTCATTACGAACTCTGAATTCCATTCAGTCTTGGAGGCACGTGTCTGGCATCGTTGTGTGGACATCGTCTGCACTGGCCTGAAACTCGCTGCACGTACCGGCACATTCATGAGTGACCCAAATAACGCCACTCGATATTGCTTCACACCACTTGCTGCCTACACTGCCGATCTCCCCGAGCAACTCATGATTTCCTGTGTTACGATGTCGGTATCCCCCGTTACTACTGCTGAAAAGACCCAATTTGGCGATGCGACCCCACACTTACCCCATGATGGCGAGATCACCCTGCGAAAGCTACACCTGCTGTGTCAACAGGTAGACCCCTGGAAACTGCAGGTGTTTTTGCCCGAGGCCAAGAAACAGAAGCTTAGCGGTGTCCAACTCCCATTCTGGCAGGACTGGTGATTCTCTAACCCGGCGATCTTTCTTATAGGGGAACTCCTGCACTTCGGACATAAAATGTTCTTTGACCATCCTTTTAAATGGTGCAAGGAGCTACTGGGACATGATGAGATTGACACTCGGTATCGTATCCAGCACAAGCGCATCGGCACTCGCCACTTTAATGGGGTATCACAGGTGAACCAGATGACTGGACATGAACACCGCGATCTCCAACGTACTATTGTCGCAACTATAGCTGGCCTCGCAGAACCAGATTTCGTCTATGCCATCCGTGCTATCGTCGACTTTCTCTATCGAGCACAGGCGCCAACTTTCATGTCGTCGGCAATCCATGCCATGGAAGAGTCACTGCGGGAGTTCCACATGCACAAGGACTCTATTTTAAGGGCAGGTGTATGGCGAGGGAAGTCCAAAGAGATCGGCCACTTTCAGATCCCCAAACTCGAACTACTACAATCCTTTGGTCGTAGTATCCGTAACGTTGGCTCGCTCATACAGTATTCCGCAGACGTCAGCGAACGACTTCTAATCACTCACTGCAAGGACCCGTTTACGCGCACGAATCGCCAGAGGAACAGCTTCACAGAACAGATCGTACTACGGCTTGATCGCGAAGAGTCTATCCGTCGATTCGATCTTTATTCTCTCCTATTGGAGAGAGATGCCAACCTCACGAATATGTTATGCTCAGAATCCAACGTCTCCTCTTATGTCGACCTGACAGCAGACTGGCTTCAGCATGTTGCCCCGGAGGAAGTAAGCCATTTCCATGGTCCAAGGACGTTTCGCAATCACTTCTTGAAAGGAATCGTATCTGATGATTCCACCACTGCATTCCATATCACTGTGAAACCTGACTATGCGGACAAGTCGTCAAACTACTTGGCTACAACATATAATCTTCCCGACTTTCCGCTTCTCCTCTGGAATTATATTGATGGTATTCCTGGTGACCACCGCTGCTTAGGCGGACGCCTACTCAAGGGATGGACGAAGTTCCGACTCCAGTTGCGCTCACATCATCGTCCAAGCAATATTATACCTAGCCAACAAGTACAAGCCCTTCCGCCCTCAACCGAACACCCTCTCGGAAAATGTGATGCTGTGTTGGTTCACTATACGCCGCCGTCTGGAACTGCTAGTGAGTATTTTTCTCGCTTAACAGCAATTAGACTCATTATATTTTTCAGCAGTTGTCGTTGCTCAAGTTCGAGCCATATTTGCATTCTCGACAAGGGGTTCACCACTCCCCACTGGCTTCTCTGACCCACTACTATATGTTCAATATTTCGCCTTCACTGCAACACCTATCGATCAGCCTGATGTCGCAATGTACACCGTTGAGCGTATGTTTAACGATGGTCCTGAAGGCAGTAGAACCCGTGTGGGAGCGATCGTCCCACTGCTGGATGTCATTCACGCAGTTGAATTGATACCTAACTACGGGGTGGCGGCCAACCGTGAGGTGACTTCACAGACATGCCAAGAGGTTTACGACAAATTCTTCCTGAACAATTTTACAGATAAAGAATGGTACTATACCATGTACCATGACTACCAGTAGTACCGCAGTGCAATCTACCAGCTCGTGTTCAGTACATGATAAAGTAAACTCCGACTTAATCTAGGTGTAGTCCGCAACTCACTGGACAATCTCCACCAATCAAAACCCGGGATCGGCAGATCTGGACCTACCGTAAGGTGTACATAAGTCGTAGCTGTGAAGCGACCATAAGCGAGAAGTTGGGTAGTTTGCAGATGCTGGTGTATCGATCAGTAAATTAATTAGCGCGTTCTACGGTGTTAAGATCTTGCGTAGTTTGAGCGGAAACGTGAAAGCCTTGGATTGCCTGCTCGCATGGCATGACATCATTGCAGTAACAATGGTAAGATCGCAGTCGTCTCAACTCAACATACTCAGTTTGAACACTCGCATGGGGTTGTCCTACTCTCTCCGCCCTGAAGAGTTGCTGTAATCATTGACAGGACCTGGCAGCGGCTGCAAGTTGTGAATAACAAAAATTCAGTAATTTAGTCAGGGTCAGCGGCTACGAGCCGTGTCGTAACTCGACTGTAGGTAGCGTAGAAAAGGTTGAAAAAGCCTCTGGCGGTGTTAGAGGGGAGCTTCAGACTTTCTGTCCCAACCCACCAGGTCGAAAAAGAAAAGAAAAGAAACAAAAAAAAAAATGGCACCCTCTAGGAAGACTTGGGGATGGTTGCATCGCAGGACAGAGTCTTTCAAAGCGCAATCTGCATCCCTCATCTCTACGAGCCGCCCCGTCTCGTATCTCCACCCCGTCCAAGAAGAACAGCGACAAGAGAACGGCCAAGGCAGCAGCAGCGGCAGCCCAGCCCAACAGTCTCACGAACAGGACGTCCGCGGAAGCACCGTTCCTACAAATAGCTCTTCCCACCCTCACGCCGACATGTCCTCCGTTCCACAACCCAAAGAAAAAGACAATCTACCCCCTCCCGTTGTGCAGACTGGGCCAAGAGACTCATCCGACGCAGAGAACGGAACCAACTCCCCCAAGATGAACAACTTAAAAGAACTCTTGATGCGAGAGATTGACGGTTCACGCGCCTCCGCTCCGTTAACTGCATATTGCTTTATGACGGGTTTCATGTACGTTCCTACTCTATCTGCACTACGCAGTCATCTAAGTCCGTTATACCCGGTAGCGACGCGGTCTGTTTTTCGGCGATCTTCGTATGGTGTGCGTTCCAGACAGGAAACAGTGTTCAGGTACGTTTTACTCCACTTCATCCGCTCCGATGTTCCTGATGACTGCGCCGATCAGCTCGCCCTCGCCTTAGCTCGTCTCTTCAACGGTGCACACGACTACTCCTTCCATATCGCAGATCGCCAGGCTCTCTGTTCTGTGCTCTCCTTCATCTTCGGCGCGTTCATCGGCCGACTTGGCGATAAGATCGGCTGCAAAACGCGTCTGTGGATGACTCTCGGCACGTTCATCCAGGCACTCTTCACTATGGCAGCTGCCATCGCCATCTGGAAGTCTGGACAACCGAGTGTTTCGGATTCCCGTGATGATCCAGCATGGGGAAACGTAGCCTCGTTCGTGTGTGTCGGATTTATGAGCGCTAGCATGGGTTTACAGGGGATCATGGGAAAGAGATTAAATACCCAATTTACAACTACCGGTATGCCCAACTCCACTGTCCTTCTGGGACTTGCTTACACTCCCCACAGTCGTCCTAACCACAACATGGTGCGAACTCATGACCGAACCCCAGCTCTTCCACTTCCGCCGGCTAGTTAAATCGCGCGACCATAAGGTTATGGCCATCCTCTTCCTCTTCATCGGAGGGTTTACAGGACGGGCTATCCTCGACAAGATCGGATCAGCAGGGACCCTCGGCGTCGGTGCTGGTATCCGTTTTCTCATCACCTTGTCGTGGTTGTTTGTGCCTGTGAAGAAGACATCCAAGAATTAGCTATGTGGCATAGATCTACGCTCTTGAAGATTGGATACGAGGAGAACGAAGAACGAAGACTGAGAGGGCGATATACTGGAAATGAACGGCGACGAGGTGACGAGTGCAACGCAGACGACTTCACCGAATGTACAACTTGTAGAGTTGAGAGGGGAAGATGCAAGCCTGGCGCAGAGCGGTAGGATTACTAGAAGAGAGCGCCCCGAAATCGGACATTAACCTTATCAAGTTAAGGGCCTCCGTTACGGCGCGCGGCGTACGACTAAAGAATGAAAGACGGTTAACCTGCGAGTCTTGCGTTCAGATTTAGTATTTAGTATCGTTAGAGCTACATACAGGGTTTGCCTTTATAATAGGCTTTCGGGCTCAACAGGGTTCCGGGCTCAAGTTCAATAGATTTCTGTTTTTTGTCTTCCCTGTAGTTGAATATCCACTAGGCGACGACGCCCAGCTCACTCAAACGTAAAGTCCGAAAGAACCCGACGCCAAGTTACGCGCCATAGAGCACTATTAGCAGCCTGAGAGTATGGATCCTGAGAGGAGCGTAAGTCGTAAGGACTATGTGAAATGCAAGAGGTAGGTATATATATTATACAAATGATCAATGATGGATTCGAATGTATGCATGCATGGACAAGAAAGCGGTGAGTTTATAACTAATAGAAAACTAGACGTCGATGCATAGCAGAAAACGTTGTGAAGAAACCGCTGCCCTCGCCAGCGAGGGGCATGTGTGGACTTGACGTTAAAAAAATATAACGGGGCTACGGGCCAAAAGTGGTCAGAATGTCGTCCGCCTCCACAGACGCGAAAAAAAAAGGTCCTCACCGGAAAAAAAAGAAGAAAAAAAAACTAGTTCTCCCGAGGACTCTTCATTACATCCTACGCAAGCGAACCAGCACAGGCATAGGAAGAGTTTTGATGTATATGTATTGCGACGTGATCTTCGAATGCTGATGGCTCGTTAACCGTTATTGGATAATAGTCTTATGTACAATTGGGTCGTCATTTTTGTCATTGCGGTGCGAGTTGCTGTCTTCTGATACCAAGGCTCGTGGATGGTACCCGAGCGGTCAAGTATGGAGAAACCTTTTGAAAGGGCATTCCTGCTCGGATCTTCATCATGGGTCACATGTCGTCATGGAGTGCGAATGAAGCTTTGCCGTGGAGATGACAATCGGTCGAGGTGGGAGAGTAACAGAGAGGCAGCGAGAGCACCAGGCAATTCAAATATTTACAGCTTCACGGAGAAGATGGAGTCGTGTGCAAACGAGACTGGGGACTTTCATCCACAGACCAGCTCCCTCGTGGTCCACTATCTGTTGGCTCACCAGGTAGTTCGTCATGCGCCTCGTGTACGGGAGTCGATTCGCTGTAATCAGCGGTTCCGAACGTCGTCGTGCTGTACACCCGGCGATTGACATGCTGTGATTTATAAATGGTCAGAAAAAAGACGGCATAGGAGAGTGCAAAGCCCCGATGATGATAAGAGAAACACTTACCCCACCTATCGGCCGTGAATAATCCTCGAAATCTCGCAAACTTGTGACGCTCCGTCCCTCCACCTCAAGTCGGGGATGTAACAAGCCCTCTGGAAGGCGTGACGCGTCTGTGGGAGCAGGTGACGGCATCGATGCATATGGAAGAGTAGGAGGAGACAACGGATCATGGGGATTGTACAATAGGATGTCATTGTTGTCCCCTAGTTGTGAGACCGATGCCGATGCAGCATTTGTGCCCAGGCGGGGGGAGGGATTTAAAACGACATAAGATCGTGGGGAGGTGGGGACTGGTGACTGTATTGGGGCTGACGTTGGAGGCCGAACCTCTCCACCTCCTGCGCCCGCAGCCCTCTCAACATCGAAGTCCTTGGAACTTTTTCTAGGCGTTGCAGGCAACGCCCTTGAGGATGACATTGGCGAGGGCGTATGACCCACTCTCCGTAGCCTATCCAACAACCCACGAACACCATGTGCAGGACTTGACCGATCCTTCCTCTCGTCACCACTTCCAGATGCCGAAGCGGACGTGTTACTACTCTCCGTACTCCGTCTTCGGTTCTTGCTCTCACCCTTGTTGCGTACCGAAGACCCGCGTTCTTTCCATGCCTTGAAACTCGATGGCGGACTTCCAAATCCATGTCGATGCTTCTTCCTTCCCATGCTATCGCTCGATACGCTCCTGACGCCTCCAGAACCAAAACCATGGTCAGCGTGCGAACCCGACAACGCACCCTGCGAAGACATGCTCCTCAACATATCAAAGCTGCTGGACGCCAAACTCCTCGTATGGGCATAAGATCCGCTCCCAGACAACGTCCGGCTCCTGGCATCGTAGCAATGGCTTGGACTGTATACCGATCCTTCTGCAGATCCAAACGCAGAACCAAGTCCAAGTTTGTTCCCACCGGGAGGCTGAGTATACGAGAGAATCCCTGCACTTAGAAGGGGCTCTTCGCTTCCAGTATGCGTCCGCGTGAGTGCATCAACAGAGCACGACCCAGACCTGGACCCCAATGTCTGCGAATGCGCATAGTGAGATGCACACGATGGAGCGACGTACCCACCCAGCCATGCTGCAGCATCTGGCCCTGGAGAACTCTTGCGGCGTAGCTCCGTCATTGGATTCACATATGTAGATGGTGGGGACGTTGACGGACGGGAGGACAGGATTGCAGCTGGTGGTGGCGAGAGAGGGACGATGTGTAATGCGTCATCGTTAGACGGAAGAGGATGAAATGGAAGGGTGGGGGACGATGCATGAGCTATATCAACGTCTGATTCCCCATTTTCATGCCGTTGTGATCCATATACGCCGTCCGTACTAGCCCCGGTCCCATGTCCGGTGTGTAGTGCCGCCAGTATACCCGCATAACGTTCTTCCATCACAGGTGGACCACCAGTATTGGAACTCTGGCGGAGGTAGTCGGGCTCTTCACTATCATCAAACACTTCACCTTCGAGCGGGCCGAGGTGCCGTGAAGAATCGAGTAACGCTGCATCCCTTTCACGCTTGCGATGACGTCTTCGTGCGCAGAAAATCCAAAGAACGACGATGACCGCAGCCCCTACGAGGCCCAATACGATAGCGGCAATTTTGCCCGGTGAGGTATCACTGTGACAATGGGTGAAGTCAGCTCAATTTGATCATGACCGCATCGAACCAGAGAGGAACAATATAAACCAAAAGTGGCAACCCAAGGAACGAAATTAATAGAACCAACACAGTGGTCGAGGGAAGAGGTTAAAAGCAGACTCGAGAAATCGAGGAGACAAAGATGGAAGGGGAAAGCGGTCAACACATCCCCAGCCACCACACAGTGGGGTTAACATAAATGAGTTGACCGTGTCATGATCTCAGATCTGGCCGCAAGTCGAATCGAAGACGGATGCCAGACAGGGGTTAACTTCTGGATCCCAGGACGAGGCGCAACCAGGATAGAACCTACTCACCTACCAATGGCGTCTGCCCCGGCGGCCGTACTTAGAACACCACTAGTAGTCACTGTAAATGTAGTTGTTCCAGCATCACCAGGCAAGGTAGAAACCACCGTGTACATCGATGTTTTAGGTATATACGCAGCACTTGTAAGGGGTGAAACGGTGGTGTAAACCGTCTCGGGTATCTCGATGGTATCAGTGGAACTGGGCATCCCTGTTGTAGTCGATAAGCAAACAGAGGTAGCTCGCAAAGTGAATGTAGCAGCACCTAACGTTGAGAGTTCTCCGAGACTCCAAGATTCCAAGGAGGTGGTGCTCGTCGGCAGAGTTGTCAATGTTGCTGAATTAGACGTCCCAGCGGTTGAGGCAAAAGATGCGGGCGTGAACGGTGACGTAGACGCTACAGTAAATGTTGACAATAGGTCCACGGTCGATTGAGTAGGCGAAACGACGAAAGAAGACGTAGCCAGTGCCGACGACGACAAGGTGGTCCCAGAATAGGAAGAAGCAGAGCCAGAAGAAGTAGAAGTGAATGAGTTAGCGCTCGATGACATCGAAGCCAACGATGAGGCAGGCGAGCGCGTACCCGTACTCGTTGTACCTTCTGTGGGCGTGCTAGATGGGACAGAGCTCCGGGTGTTTAAACTGGGGATAAAAACGCCATTAAACATAGACACCTTGGCCAAGGCGAGGACGTATCTGACATACCTGGAACCGGATGCACTCTCAACAGTAGAAGACGTAGCACCGATAGTTTCGGTACCGGAGGGAGTAGTAGACACAGCGCCGGGGGTGGAGGAACCCATGCCATTGGAGGTGAGGGACGAGGGTGCTGGCGGAGAGGACGACAACGGGATGTCCATGAGAGGATAACGTTTGCGTGAGATATCAAGGTGTCGGTGAGAGATGGCGATGGATTGATGGGCATGCGGCAGCATGCATGTAGAGAGTGTGATAGCAGGTAAGATGAACGACGATGAACGATGCGGCTGGTGGCCGCGTGAGAGTCGTGAGCAATGTAGACGTGGAAGAGGTGGAAGACAAGGCTCGGATCGTCTCGAGCCGTAATTATAACTTATAAGCGACGCTAGAAGGACAAGCACCCTTCTGGGTGAGCTAGACGCTGTTGGTTCCTACAACATGTATAAGTAAGTGGTCCGTATCGACGGCACCTGCGGGTGCAGTGCGCCGTGGAGGTTAATGGTCTGTCTGTCTCCTGGCCAGTACAGCTTGGGGACCCACACAGATACCCACGGAAGGAACCACTGACCGATCACACAAACACCCTCTCGAGAGACCGCGAACGACCGCCGTGGTTTCAGCACGAAATTGGAACGGGTTCATGCCGACTGCACGGTGCTCATACCATTACGGACATTTGTTCCCATTTTGGTTTAGTGAAAGGCACTAGGGTAAAAATTGTTTACTCTGTTATTTCGTCGCTCGGCGGCTGGGCGGTTTGAGTGGAGTGGTTGGGAGGCAGAAGCACCTCGCCACGCCACGTGGTCGACACAGCCGCGGGAACTGCCTACGTAATTAAAGAACAAATATGGACCCACAAGCTCACCCTTGACGCAGCGCGTGTCAAAGACAGGCTTGCATCGGGCCAACGCTTTGCACCCCCACCACCCCACCTGTCAGTGGCACTCCTTCTATTGCTCGCTGCGACAGGATGACACCAGGTGGTGTTCTTCTCTCGACCTGGGTGCCTTGTGTACTGCCAAGAATTTCACACCACATACCTCGCATTCCAAAGAACTTGGCTGTGTTTCGGTCGAACTGTCACAGAAGAGCTGACTCAGCATCAGCCTCTCTCCTTCAGGGACGGGACTATTCGTCGTGTTTCCGGTCAATCAACGAACCCACGATAATGACGCCTCACAAATGCGTTCCCTTTCGCCGTTTGCCGCAGCGGCGCAGTTTGGCAATCGGACTGCCCATACAAATCGTTACGCCTCTTGTCCATGACGCACCCCGCTTCATCCATCTAGCCGGCACCGCTGTGATCATTCAGTTGCTGGCCCTCCGAACAGTGTGGTCCGGCCGGTATTCATCAGATCGTACATCAGCATGGCGGAAATGAGAGGAACTTGCCCTAGCCCGCTTTCGAAGTAGCGAGACACCTCCTGTCTATCAATGCTGGGAATTGTCCCTTGCGAACGCTTATATCGACGCCCACTGCACATTATCCCAGCCCCCATTTCCTTGAGGCTAACTAGACGCATTCTCAAGGGTATCGGCGTATCTTGATAATACGTTCTCTAACAAATTGTAGCTCGGGCGTTCAACGATAGCACAGGTTCAAACGGTAGTCGACGCAATGCATGGGGATTCATTTCGGAAACTCGTGCCGTTTGCATATGTGAAGTGGCGTTGATAACTGCTGGGGATCGGAACGGTCGTCATATCCATAGACCTGATAACTGCCCATGCTGCCCCGACTCTAACGAACCGCTGCCAGCTTGTTGTGTGCACGTGGTAAGCGAGAGATTCGGGACTTTGGATGGCCTGTTACCACCATGGGTGAGCATCACAAGCACTGATCGCTGCCGAAGATCAAATTGGTTGGGTAGCGCCTGTTACGATCTTCACTGTGCACTCTTGCGTTCAATGATAGAGATCTGTGATTCCCCACTCGTGGCGGTAGAGTTGCTAATGCGGTAGCGAACAGAAGTGCACAGTGCATCAGCCACGCGTGTCCTTAGCATATTCCATTTGTTCGGATGTGTCCGGACCATCGCTATGTAAGCAACGATAAGGATTTTACTTTTCTACTATGTGATAATTGATTAGAAGTTCGATGGCGTCGCCATCTTGGCATCTCGCCACTACGTAGCGCCATCCGACCTTTCCATGAATGAGAAATGCAGGTGAGTTAGCCAGCTTATATTTGGTTAGAGCTTGAGGGACTTATTATACTAACCGTTCTCAGCGTCTTGCGGAAGTGACGTCCGGGGTAGCTCAGACGACTACAACTTACTTGAAGTCGACACACTCGGGTCTCCGCGCTAAGATGCGCGTAGATATGGCTACCTAGCTTGCCATCTGTTGGTTACTACTCCCGGACCTAGCAATCTGCAAGCGCAAGAGCTTCCGTGACAACTTCGAGTATGCTCAATATCTAATTGTCCCATACCCTAGAACTGACAGGCAAATTCCGGACATGGTCGGCGCCACCTTTAATAATTACGGTGACATCATAATGCGGTACTTTAGGTCCCACAATTGTACTGCCACATAGGTCAACTTGTATCCATCTTCATGCCATCCAGACCATGATAGAATAAGTGCGGCTTCCGTAACTTGTGCGAAACCCGCTCTCCACACCGGCGCTATTAGATCCTCTGAGGGTGGCATGATCTTTACCTGGATTGTACATTATCCAGTTCACCGAAATTGTTTGCGTAGTGCAGGGTTGACGGCTTCGTGGTTCCTGAAAGAGTCGTGTACCCAAAGAAAATCGCTGATCCCCCATTACTTATTTTCCCGGCGGTCATCGATGTTCTTCCCTTCTCCGCCACGGTCCATTCCAAACCGATCATGGCTACAACATGGCTCACATTTGACATTTTCCTCTGAAATACGTTGCGGCTAATAACGCCCGCTCCGTCAAACTTTGAATAACCGCGAGTCGCTTTTTTATGCCCTGGAGATGAACCGGTCCATTTCTGCCGTTTGTGTGCCAGCACATCCTAGCCTATAAATTGCGGGAAATCTGCTATTGAGGGTCGTATTCTTCGCCTGACTACTTAAAGGTCAGTACGCATACAAGCATGTTGACCTTACCTTTTACCCTTCCGGTTCAACGATGCCCGCTCATGAAACAGCCCTGACAAAATCCCTCGACGGTGTCTTGACCCATCGTGCACAGTCTGGCCTCCCACTTCTCGCTATAGATGGACCCTTCTTGTCCTCTCCCACTGATTTCTTCTCTAATGACTATCTCTCCTTGTCCACAAACCCCTGTCTCCGTGAACTCTTTCTCCAGAAGGCCCTTTCTGCACCCCGTCTCTTCGGCGCAACAGGCTGCCGCCTTGGTCCCGGTAATGGCGAAGCCTACCGCACTCTCGAAGAGCGCCTTGCCGGCTTTTTTCAGTCTCCTGATGCATTGCTTTGCACGTCCGGTTGCGTCGCCAATGAGGCCTTCTGGTCCACGGTACCACAACCAGGCGACGTTCTCATCTTTGACCAGCTCATACACAGCTCGATCCGCGAAGGCGTGCGCCTTTCGCAGATCCCAAAAGATAAGCAGTACACCTTTAGACACAATTCCATGCCCGGGTTCAAGCGGTGCTTGGAGGACGCTTTAAAGAAGCACCATGCACAGATCGTGCAGGGGACGGGCACGGTGTTTGTCGCGGTTGAGAGCCTATATAGCATGGACGGTGATTTTTCGCCCTTGGAGGATATCGTACGGACTGTGGAAGAATTGGTGCCGACGGGCCATGCTCATATCTTTGTCGATGAGGCCCATACTTCTGGAGTTTTTGGACCCGACGGACGTGGATATGTCGCCCTTCTTGGCCTCAGGGGACGCATCCACACGATGATGCATACGCTCGGGAAAGCGTGGGGACATCGAGGAGGTCAGTGGGTTAGTTGATTCAAGGTCTTCCAACTCCCTGGATCAGCTGAATATTGCATCCTAAATCCTGGATAGCCGTTCTCCTGACCTCACCCACCGTGCGCAAGTACATAATCAACTACGCCAAAGCGTTTGGATATACCACCACCATGGCTCACATGGACGTCTATGTGCTCAATTCTTGTCTCGACATCATCTCCGGATCGAAAGGACAGGAGGTCTGTCCACAAAAATCCGTCCGCTGTTCGTACTGATTCCCATACGACACCTTAGCTCCGAAACAAACTTATCCACAACGTCCAATATGCATATACCCATCTCCAAAATGCTTTGCGGCGTCTTCCTGCGCAAATCATTAGCCTCACCCCTCTCTCCACACAACCGTCGGAGAGCGATTTGGACCGTGTTGCTGCCAAGCGACGTGCCGAGCTCAAACTACACTCTCCCGTAATTCCCTTACTTACCCCTCACGCGGTCGAGCTAGCCGACCACCTGGTCGGTTGTGGATACAATGCCGCTGCAATCACCTATCCGGCCGTTAAAGTATCAAGAGTGCGCGTTATTGTGCACGCTGGAAATACTGAGGGGGAGGTAGATAGGTTGATAGAACAGGTCGTCGGATGGGCCACTGCAAAGATGCAGACGATAGGTCAGGTGGGAAAGCACGTTGGAGAGGTATCAGGAGACAGCCGTACAGGTAGGTTAAATGGAGATAGCGGAGGAGTCAAAGGGCGGTTGTAGTGATGTAGTGGGTGCCGTCCGACTTTTGGCGAAGGCAAACTAGTGTCGAAGTTTACCGGTGATCAAACCGTTTCACAGCGTTGCGGGCATAAGAACAACATTACTTTGGCACAAACAACATACGTGATATTCATCCTTTGACATGAATATAGGAGAAAGAAATAGGTGGAGTATATACATATGTACCTGTTACAGTGACCTATGAGATGAATTACGAAGTGGGAGGAAAAGATCGAAACATACAGCGTTAGATGCACAACAGATCACGAGGACTGTTTTGCAGGCCAAGCGGGTGGCAAGCGGCTGACCGATGACGAAGGTCAATCGATCAAGACCAGCTAGTAAAATGTCTAATCATTCATCACAATCAACAGATCAGACATACGCAAGGAATTCTACACACCTGTCTGTCTACCCATACATATGCGAGTCCTAGGTGAGCATTTCCCTTTGTTTCCGGGCTGCCTCCACCTCCGCTGTTCGGTCCCGGGCCTCTGTCATATTCATCGACTATGAGGAACAAGCGTGCGTCTCTGTTCACTGACCCGCGACTCTTGGCAACTGACATGCTAGAAAAAAAAAAAAAGCTGAATCATCCACAATAGCATTGGTTCCGTGGCCCTCGTCTGGTGTGCACTTCGGGGTACCATCGCCCCCTCGACGTCTTCGACTTTGCAGAACAGCGTGGGCACTGAAACAACTACGATCACCTCATTATATTGCCGGAAGAGGTCACGAATACACATAAGAACGCGCCCGAAAGCCATATCAATCCGCGATTTCACTCCTCGTTAGCCGGCACTCAAATGGCGCAGATTGACCTCTACCTTGGACCGGTGGCTGCAACTCATGAACTCACCATTGCGACTCGCCGTCGCTAACCAGCTTCTACCGTCAGGTATTAGGGTCCTATGCGTAGTAAGCACTTCCATTAGCTACACTTTCGGTAACTCGCTCACATGACTGACTGGTGTCGTTTGGTCGGCTCCGCGGGTTGGTGGTTTCTTGCCTAATTATCTTTCCCTCCTCCTGTGGCCCTGGCCTCTTCTCCCACGTTACCAGCGTGTTAACTACATACATGGTGGGTGGCATTGCCGCCAGGGTCCTTGTCGGGGAAGCCCGGGGTTTACTTTGGCAGCAAACGTGGCCACTGGCACCTGGCCGCATTTTAGGTTTCTACAGCTTGGCCATTAGGATCGGAAGGTCCCCCCTTTGGGGGGGTAGGAGGTCTGGTTTGGGATATTGCGCCAAATCAATCAGGCATGTATACGTTCATGTGGACGTTTTGCGCGGAAAAGTTAACACCAGGTGACCTTGTTCGTAAGTTTGTGACTATTCTGACGGTCTGGATGTCATTGCGCTTGTGGGGTTATTTCATTTCATTTGTGAACATCCGAACGAAAAGTCCTGACCAGTATCTTTACTTAGATCCGGTCTGTTGTATTATGGTATGCTATTGCATACCCGTGCATTCAACAATAGAGATCTGCGGTACCCCACTTGTACATCCAGCCAAGAGATCACAGCCTGTAATTCCTAGACCCATGGCTATTACTTGGGTAATAGTGAACCGAAGTGTACGCATGAGCCGAACAGAGGTGCTGCTGCCACGTGCGTCGACTTTGTCTCTGCGATGGAGAGACCAGTGAGTTTTGCAATTCGTATTGACGCTTATACAATGCTATTGAATTTTATACAACTTAGGGCGAGATGATCCCCTGCGTGACCTGGCCGACCAAATGGGCAAAACCCGTTATGGTGGGCCACGTTGGTTGCTCTACCACATAAAAGGCCAGTGTGTACACGAGCATTCTATCGTTGTCTTCTGTTTGCTGGTTCAAGAATGTCTGCCCAAGAAACAGCTTTGACAAAAGCTCTCGATGGTATTTTGACCCACCGCAAACAGTCCGGCCTACCGGTCTTCTCCGTAGATGGACCCTTCTTGTCCTCTCCCCCGGACTTCTTCTCTAATGACTACCTCTCTCTGTCCACCAACCCTTTGCTCCGTGAACTTTTCCTGCGAAAAGCCGCTTCCGTACCCCGTCTCTTCGGTGCAACGGGCTGCCGCCTTGCCACCGGTAACGGCGAGGAATACCGCAGCCTTGAAGAACGTCTTGCTCCCTTCTTTCAATCCCCTGATGCCCTGCTCTGTACGTCCGGCTCTGTCGCCAATCAGGGGTTCTGGTCTTCGGTACCACAACCGGGCGATGTCCTCATCTTCGACCAGCTGACGCACTTCTCCTCCTGTGATGGTGCGCAACTCTCGCAGATCCCGAAAGATATGCAGTACACTTTTGAACACAATTCCGTATCCTCGTTTAAGAGGTGCTTGGAGGACGTTTTGAAGAGGCACCATGCGGAGATCGTGCAGGGAACTGGGACAGTGTTCGTCGCTGTCGAGAGTCTGTACAGCATAGACGGGGATTTCTCGCCTTTGGAGGATATCGTGCAGATTGTGGAAGAATTAGTACCGGAAGGCCATGCCCATATCTTTGTCGACGAGGCCCATACTTCTGGCGTCCTCGGGCCCAATGGACGCGGGTATGTCGCTCATCTTGGTCTCGGGGAACGCGTCCACACAAAGATGCACACGCTCGGAAAAGCGTGGGGACACCAAAGAGGTCAGTGCGTCAGTGGACTTGGAATCTTTACAATTCCTCTGATCAGCTGAATCTTGTACAGGAGTTCTTGCGACCTCATCCACGGTTCGCAAGTATCTACTCAACTGCTGTAAAGCACTCGGATACACCACCTGCATAGCTCACACGGACATCCATGTGCTCAATTGCTCTCTCGACATCATCTCTGGACCGAAAGGGCAAGAGGTATAGTCCACAGAAATCTTTCTCTGTAATCGTCTTACGTTCTCTCAGCTCCGAGACACCCTTGTCCACGTCGTCCAGTATACGCGCACCCACCTCGGCAACGCTTTACGACATTTCCCTGCAGAAATCGTTTCCCTCACCCTCCCCTCTACGCATCCGCCTGATGACTTGGACCGTGCCGCTGCCGTACGGCGTGCCGAGCTGAAATCATACTCTCCTGTGATTCCATTGATCACTCCTCATGCCATCGACCTTGCCGACCACCTGGTCCGCCGTGGATACAATGCTGCCGCACTCGTCTACCCGGTTGTTAATGTATCGACGGTGCGTGTGATTGTGCATGCTGAAAACACCGAGGCAGAGGTGGACAGATTCGTTGAAACGGTCGTTGAATGGGCCACTGCAAAGATGCAGACAGTGAGTCAGGAGGGACAACACGTTGAAGAGGTATCAGGGTAGGGTCGTGGGAGGTAGATTGAACGAGAGTGCCAAGACCGCTGTTGCGAGCGCTCTCTGACCCCTGGCGAACGTAAACATGTGTCCAAGCTAACCGATGATTAAACTGTTGCACAGCGCTCCGAGCATATGAAAAATGTACTAGGGGCATGAAGCAACTAACATATGTGATATCCAGCCGTCGGTGCGAATGTACAAGAGGAAAAAAATAAGTGGAATATATTTATGTTACATTAGCCCATGAGATGAATCACGAGGTGAGAGAAGAAACGTCAACCTGACAACCCAGCAAACAGCGTTATGTAGATGCACAACCGATCCCGGGGACTATTTGAAGGCCGAGTAGGTGACAATGTGGGTCTAAGATAAACAAAGTGGGCGATGGTGGGGATCAAGGCCAGCTAGTACTCTCTGGGACGAACTATTCGTCACGATCAACAGATCAAACATCCACCACAACATCCCGCCCTATCCGCATCGTCGGCGCCTAAATCATCTGTGTGTCCCGAATTGCCCCTTCGTGCGAATGCCGAGGCGAGACGTGCCTTTTTGCTTAGAGCAGGATCTTCTGATGGAATGGCATAGGGACGGATTGAGAGGTGGACTATCGTGGGCGTGGTAGAGGACGAAGAGGATAGAGATGTGGGGAACCCAAGACCTAATTAGGCAGTTTGTGGAGACAAGGTCAGATGCCATGGGGTCTGATTACTTTTAGAAAGAATGGGGGAGGTTTCAATAGCGGCCAATCTCAAAACACCATCATGCAATCCATCAACGTGTCAACCCGAGGTCCATAGCAATACAAATGACGAAGGAACATAGGGGAGTTTACTCACTCATCAAGGTTTCTTCGTCCTGCAGAATCTTTCCCAGGTACAGAATACGGAAATACGATGGGGCAGGAGGCCGCTCGTCTGGCCAGGCTGAAACCGCCAGAAGTATCACGTCAACACCGCACGTCATCGTGCGTCTTGTTCGGGTATGGAGGAAGAGTCGATAGACTTGCCTGCATCGCGCGTAGGCCACGCGTTCCACACTAACTCTTTTACTCTACCAACAGTTGTCTCCGGATCGAATGTCTGCGTCTTTCGGCGACCAGACACAAGCAAGAACGTGAGTGTCACTTGTGGCGTCTGTGGAACCGGCGGCTCTATCGGCTCATTAGGAATGGTCGACAAGCCTGCAGTGACAACGTCTGATGAGATACCAGAGTTAGGCTCTGGCGAGTTGAGAGGTGATGAACTCTGTTCAGGTAACGAGGGATACATTTCAGCAGGTGGTAAATCCAAATCGACACGCGTATAGGATGTGTGGGCGCTAGCAGACATATAGGGTCCCAAACTAAAAGTAGGGAGGGCGTTAGAAGTGCCGTGAGCTGTGTAAGGTCGCTCTGCGGAGCGTATGCGAGGGGTCACGGAGTACGTGGCAGAAAAAGGACGGAGGGGTGTACGACTGCCTTGGGGCGTCAGGGGACGTGCGAGGGAATCGGGTAACGGTGGATAAACTTGAGTAGCCGGTGACGGTAGTGACGGTGGTTGATATTCCGAAGTGGTAGGATCAGTACCAGTAGACACAGAAACAGGCTGTTCAGTATCACTCATCCGTGGAAACCTGAAGCGCCGACGGGGAAGGTAGGCGGCGGATCGAAGGATAGAGGAATACGACGAGTGGAGCAGGGGGTAAACGATGCTGTTGAAGGGCAAGAGTATATTTCGATGACGTACGTCTCAGTGTGGGGTGAAGGGCGTTTAGGTTCTGGAAGATAGGACCACGCGTCACAAGGTGGGGTTGGCACGAATGCTTGGGCTTGAGAAAGATGTTCCGAGGAGAGACAACCCTGGGAACCGATAGGAGAGCAGGAATTAAATTATGTATACGACTGTCAGCCTGCCACAGAAGACTCACTCACGCAAGGGAGGACCTCAGAAATTGCGTTTGGCACTACACAAGCTGGAAGTGGAGAGGATAGGATTTTGGCGGCGACCGGACTCTGTCAGGTCGGATATATCGAGACTACTCCGACCAGATACGGGATAACCTGTGAGGCGGTCTTAGCTAAGAATTCATGATGAGAAATACAGCGCACCTGATGGGCGGGCCCCACTCACACGGAGGTGGTAGTGTGGACAAGCCTAGACTGACCAAGGGGAGCTGATCGAAACCTTCGCTTGCGAGTCGCTCAAAAAGGGACCGCTGTCAAAGCAATGGACAACTCGGCAACACGCCAACTTGTCGCTAGTAGTCACCACTGACTCACTTCTTAGCTCTCTGCGAGAAGGACTGTGGTGAAAGAAACGGGGTACGACGAAAAATGGGCAACGGTGGCACAGCTGTGCTATGATCCAGCTACATATTATGTTCAGTCACGAGCCTTCCTATGGTTATAATTGAAATCATGTGATCCATCCCAAACGGATCATCCACACCGCAAGCGTTTCAAAAAAGATTCGTAAAGCGTTTCCGTCGGCCAGAATACTATTCGCTGTTACAGGTTACTATACATGTTCGTCGTGAAACGAAAATTTACAATAACACTATATGCGATGTTGCACCAGAGTAAAATGATAATACCGCAGAAGGAAAAGAGGGGAAAAAATACCAAACCAGTGAACGAAAGGGGATTAAGGGTCTTCCCTCACAGTAGAGGGACGCTTATATGACATCGCGTCCCTATCCATACTCGACACGCGGGCATACTCAAGGAACAACCTATTGCCGATTCTTCAATACCGCCATCGCCCTACTGACAACAAGACATACCTGTAAAGATAGGCGCTCATGTCTTCCTCTCTCCAGAATCGCATGCTCCAAGCCTTGCCCTCCGTGGCTATACGCTGAGCAAGGTCATCATGAGCGCGGAAAAATGCAACGGCGTCGTATAGGTCTGTATAAGAAATCTGGATAGGGACATAGTGCACCCACGGGGCTATGCGAGACGTATACCTGCCCAACAGCAATGAGCGGGTGTCAAGACCGGTCAGGAGACGACAGCCAGAATCGTACCACTCCGGAAAGATTGTTGCCTTAAATACTAGTGAATTTGTAGTCATCAGTCGCTTGAATCGACCTGACCATCCATTTCCATCGACCTGTTCAAGACAATGACGTCAACGACGTCAGCAGAAGCTATGCAACTAGTAGCAAACTCACGTCGAAGATGAACTTATACCTTCCTTCCTCCTTTCTCCCCTGCGATCTCCTAAATTCCCACATTTTGTCCATCTCTTTACACGTTCCTCCCTGCTCGTCGCACATAATCGCGTTGTTTACGAATGCAACGTCCATCCACGCAGGATTCACCCTTGCCAGCCTCACTTCGTCTGGTTCGCCCACTCTCATATTTTCATTCTCAGGAACTGGGAGTATGCTCACATTCCCAATCACTGAATTTGCAAGTGAGACTAGCCTCGCTCGCTGTGCATACGACCAAGCCGTCTTAGGCGACGCGAACAAGCCCGTATTACTGCCCCTCCAGTCGAGACGCTCATCGATCTTCTCTTCCCATGGTACATCGCCCTGCTCCTCGAGACCCGCTCCCGAAATCCAGCCATATGGCACGGGGGGACGGATATCGTGGTGCAGATGTGTCCTACAAAGAGAGAATCTAGGCACAAGGGTTTTCTGAGGGTAAGGTCCCGCGTTGTGTGAGAGGAACTGGCCATGCGAAACCAGTAGCGAGGGGTGCATGCAGGGATCCATCGTCGAGCGGTGTGACGCGATAAAAGTTTTTGGTGCACTTGTGTTGAGTTGGGGCTCGTAGGTATGCGGAGGAAGCGCAGGTAAAGGGGGCCGATTCTGTTGTGCTGGAGAGGAAGGCGGACAGGCCTGCGCCCAACCAACTGTATGAATGGGAGGGAAATCCTTCTGTCTGACAGCTGCGACGGGATATTAGTATTCTCTATGGAGATAAACAGGTGGGCAACGCGTACTTGTTCCGCTTTTGGCAGCCTCCATGACCATAGATTTTATCCTCCAATCAGATAGCATGTTTGGGTTGTCGTGCGGGGAAAACGACATCCTCAACGAGGGCAGCTCATGTTCAACTTCCTCCAAGAGTTTCAGTATGTTGGAAATTCGAGTAATAGATGGGGAGGGATCTTTCTTGAGAGTGGTATGAACGACTTCAAGTTTATCGCTGCTGGACATCTTGGCAACGACGATGATATCCTCGCGTTCTTCGAGCTCCCGCTCGGCGTGTGCAAGATCCTCCGGGTGAATTCCCCAATAGGGCTCAATATCGTAGTATATCTCGTCGTACTCGTCCGGAAGTAACACATCATGCTTGACGACGTAGTCCCACCTGCCCAGACAACCGTGTTTACCCAACGTGAGCGCCGCCGCAGGCAGAAGACTTACCACTTGTCGAATCCGAGAGGTGGAGGGCGCTGGTAGCGGCGTTCGTACTCCAATACAGCCTCATCCAGCGTCTTGCTTGCGCGCTGCAGCTTTGCTTTCCACTCTTTCTCCGCGTTGTGCATTAGTTCAAATATTGGATGGGGACCATTGGGGTTGACGATAAGTAGTCCGTCCGACGTGTAGGTATGTTCTTCGAGCGCAGAATTCCATCGATGGTATCCATTCTGCTGTCGAAATTGTTCCCCCTGCTGAAGGACAGACATATCCACGACAGAGAACACTCGAACATGGGTGGGTGCCTGTCCAAACGAAAAGCTATGGAGGGTGACGGCAACGAGGGAAAAGAAAAGGAGGGAAAACGCTGATCGGAACAGGAACCTCCACACGGTCCTCTTGGTTCGAAGCGCCATCCCGCAAGTAATTAGCCCTGCTGAGGGCCACGGGTGGGAGGGACGAAAGCTGAGAGCTGATAGAAGAGAGAGGAGAGGGAGAGAAAGAGAAGACGCCGACTGAATGCGCGTCAACTGTCATCCAGATCCGTATAGACTAACGAAAGTTCCCCAACAGGTCTCATCAGGGCCATTCCAATGATAGGAAGTGAATGATATGATCTTCGGGCCACGACTGCCATTCTATTCGACCGGTGTTAGCTTCGTCCGCCGACAGTAACTGTGGAGGACGACGAGACGGTAATTAGGATGGCAACGAACATTTTAATGCCCACCTATCAACTTGTCGGTATGTAGTTCGGAGTGGAGTGGGAAGCGTGTTGGATGCTGTCCCACGCTATCGCTGATGATCTTCAGCCACAGATAATCAGCCCCGATCATATCAGCTCCGCCACTCTATCAGCCTTCTCAAAAACTTTGGGACCCCATCCAACTCGTCTCCTTCCACTCGAACTACATCATGTCCAACGTTTTCGTAAGTACACCCACGCACGATTCTCTCTTCGATCTCACCCGTGGGTCCTTTATCCAGTTCGACATCACTATCGGCGGCCAGCCCGCCGGGCGCATCGTCTTCCGACTCTACGACGACGTCGTTCCACAAACTGCCAGGAATTTCCGTGAGCTCGCCACGGGACAGCATGGATTTGGCTACAAAGGATCCGGATTCCACCGTATCATCCCCAAGTTCATGCTCCAGGGTGGTGACTTCACGAAAGGCAACGGTACCGGTGGCAAGTCGATCTATGGCGAGAAGTTCAAAGGTGCGTTACTCCTTCGATTCTCAGCACGGTATCTCAACGGCGAACCCCGGGTAGACGAGAACTTCGAGCGGAAGCACACCAAGCCAGGTATCTTGTCCATGGCAAATGCTGGCAAGAACACCAACGGCTCGCAGTTCTTCATCACTACCGTCGTCACCTCTTGGCTCGACGGTGCCCACGTCGTTTTCGGTACGTTTTCCACTTTCGGTAGTCAGTGTCGGTAAATAATATGGCGTTGCAGGTGAGGTCGTCGAGGGCATGGATATTGTTTCAAAAATCGAAGAGCAGGGAACTGCCAGCGGAAAGCCGAAAAAAGCGGTTGTTATCGCTAATTGTGGAACTGTATAAGCTTGTCTGGTAGATGGAAATGGTACACAAGATGTTGCGTAGGTGGGGGGAAGTTGCAAATCCATGTATAGGTAGTGAATCGAATATCATGCTGTCCGGACATATCCTCCCGTGCTCGCGATCGATGGTTGTCGTGGATGCACGCGAATGTCTTGCGTGGAAAGGTTACATTTGATCGTTGTAGCTAGGAGCGGTCGTAAACCACTACTAGTAGCTGGTGATATAGAGGACGCTGAGCGACAACCGCATAACATGTCAATCGTATGTACACCGAGATATCACCCACGTTCGCCGTGTGAGACCGTGACTACATAGAACTTGTCAGAGAATGGATATGAGAAGATTGCCCTGTGTCGATTGCTAAGCACACCGCTTCTCTCCCTCAAACCATCCGCCGATCATTCAAGTCGCCTTGGACGAACTTTTGGTCAGATACGCCATGATACACATGATATGGCAACATCCTCTTATTTAATTTGCTCAGTCAGCAGCGAACACGAACGACACACATATAAACGCAGTCGACCATGGCACCATCATATAATCGGTCTAAACGGCGACCATGGCCTCGTCACGCAAACGCGCTATTTTCTTCACCGGTGCTACAGGTCTGTTCTTGTCAGCCCCTGTGTACATTGGTCACCCACTCTGACACGCATCTCACCCATTGCTCAGGCTACGTCGGCGGTACAGTGCTCGCACGCCTCATTGACCACCCTACCTTCGCCAACTCAGAATTCACTTTGTTGATTCGTCCCTCGAAGAAGGACAAAGTTGCCACTCTTCACTCTCTCGGGCTTAGGACCGTCCTTGGGTCGTATGATGACCTCGATATTCTCGAGGAGCAAGCATCGAAAGCAGACATTGTATTCTCCATCGTGGGTACTAACTTGGATCCGGTAACGGCGTGGGACGTTGATGTACCATGCTGGTGTTGTACAGGCGGACGCGGATAATTTGGCCGCTACACAGGCAATCCTCAGGGGGTTGAAGAGGAAGTACGACGCGACAGGTCAACAACCTCTTCTTATCCACACTGTGAGTGCAGGCGCCTGCGTACTGCCTTTTCATATCTCACTGTTTACTCATTGCGACAGTCCGGAACCGGTAAGTGGCTAAGCTTCTGCGCTCATAGTGGTATTGAGCAACAGCGGAAAGGTGTGCTGGTGGACAATGCCAAGGGCCTGCACTCCACCGACGTTATCTACGATGACTTGAACCCAGACCAGATCGAGACCCTTGCCATTACCCAACTGCACAGGAACGTTGATGTCGCCATTGTCGACGCGGACAAAGAGAGTGGGCATCGTCGTCACGTTGCATGAGAATTGACGGATTGATCGTTCAATAGACTACATCAAGGCCTATATCATCCTCCCGTCCACGATCTATGCACTGGCCAAAACGAGGTTTGTCGATGTGGGATTGCAGAATCCCAGTTCTCTGCAGATCCCCCAGCTTATCCGTGCGGGGCTTTTCAAAGGCCAAGGGGGCGTGGTAGGCAAGGGCGAAAACGTCTGGCCTAACGTCCACATCGACGACAGTGAGTGCCTTGCCTCAATTTTGTTTTTCACTGCGGTTTTGAAGGCCGGCTGTTCTAGTTGGCGACTTGTACGTAGTCGTGTATGAAAATGCATTGTCAGGAAGAGCAGGTCACGGCCGTGAAGGATTCTACTTTGGTGAAAATGGCGAGCATAAATTGTACGACCTGGGTAAGGTCGTTGCACAGGAACTCTACAACATCGGAAAAGGAAAGTCTCCAGAGCCCGCTCCTTTCACGGAGGAAGATTACAATCGTCCTGAGAATTTTGGTGTAAGTTCAGATTTTCCTTTGGCCAGCCTCACGAAACCTGGGCTGAACGCAATACATGTAGCTTGAGTTCCTCGGAACGAACGCCAGGTGCCTCGCACGAAGGGGTCGCGCGCTGGGTTGGAAGCCCAAATACACTATGGAGGATGCATTCAAGAGCATCAGGCCGGAGGTTGAGTACGTGATCAGGAGTGGGAAATACTAATTTCGAACACTCCGGGCATTCTCCTCACGGGACTTTGACGAAACATCTTGTAACAACATGTAGGAATTTTGTACTGCTGTACGTTGTACGTGAAAAGTTAACGTGGACCGTACTCACAAGCAAATCATCGACCTCCAGTCTCTGAGAACTGCTAGGGTAATCCGCTTCCGCGGTCAGAGTTTTTCATGACACCTCACCACGATGTCCCCCTCGTCTTTCTCGGCGCTCCCCCTTGCTCCCGGTATCATATTCTCTAGCAATTCTGTGTAAATGCCTGCCAGGCATCTACTGGAACTTTGTTCTGTCGACACAAAATCTCATTGCTCTGAAGTCGACTCGGGTTTGAGTAGAGAGGTAAGCAAGCCCCTCATGATTCTTTTGCATTTGAACTCTGCGAGGGGGTTCCGTGTACTACACCATGGGATATTGAATGCCAGTTTCCCTGCGCTGCGGCGTCACCGCTTGCGGCAGTAATTAACATGATTTGGAGCAGTACGGTCTGAACTGTTACCGTAACTTGTGCACTGTGGGCATCGTTCTTTATGTAAATACGAAGGCGGGAACTACGTACTGCAGTGTTCAGGGCTTTGTGCTTTTGGGCTCGAAGCTTTGACCACGGCGGGCCTAATATGGCATCACACCATCGACGTTCAAGCTAGTGCTCGGTCAGCAGAATGAATGAATGATCCCATTCCTCCACATACTCGATGGGGAGGTGGAATACACTTCACGTTGAGGCAAGCTTGGGTTCTCTACTAGATCAAAGGCCACGCTTCTCATCCGCCCCTCGAGGTTGTCAGGAGTTTCGAAGGACAACACCAAGGGGGTTACTTCCCATCAATGTCGCCCACGACGACCTGGACCCGGACCAGATTGAAACCATCCTGAGGCACATTTTCATTGAGATGTTGACTTGGCCATGCTGGAAGCAGACAAAGAGGGCACGTATCAATATCTAGTGCACATAGACTTGAAATGATGGATAAGTAGGGGTTACACCGTCGTCCCTTCGACAGTCTATGCACATACGAAAAGCAAACTTGTTGTTCTCGGCGTAAAGGGTTCCAGATCCTCCGTGCAGACATCCTCAGGGGCCAAGGGTGTTGTGTAGGGAAAGGTGACACAATATGGCCTAGCACACACCCTGACGATACATAGTCTCTGTCACCACTTCTCGTATCATGACAGGGTCTCTTTGCCAATTCTGAAAAATCATAGAGCCAATAATCACCGCATTCTATGCTAATCCTGTAATAAAGCCTACCTACTCATACATAAATCGCCTGAGTGGGTGACCGTGCGGGGGAAGAACGGGTCCTTAGTCTTGACTCTTCTGGAGAAGGTGGAGTTTCGAGACACCTGTGTGTCTTGGATTGGTGCTTCTCACCGAGAGTCCGATCGTACCCTTCCTACAGACCGGCGGACTGTTTGTGGACCGCCCTTGAAAGTGTTCGAAGACGGATTGTGGTAGACCATACCGGGCTGGTCAGACAGATGCCATGGTTGTCAGGTCGCGTGCTGTGAACGCGAATGCCATAATACCTACATGAAGTAAGGGTGGGGTATCAAGGGAGACCAGAAGAACAGCAGATGGACAACCTGGTTTTCGTTCTCAATCTGGCACCCGGGAGAGGGACGGCCTCCGCTGAGTGAGAGCTATTCTCACTGTATGTACTTTCTCTGACTTAGCCCGTCACTATCAATGCACTTGTCGACATTCGTGGCCTGTGTGATACGGTAACCGTCTAACACTGCCAGAGGCCTCCAACTGTCTGTTCAACAGATCCGTTTGGTGGTGGTTTGCATTAAACGTTACCGCTATCGCGATGGGCAGCCCCAAACACCTTGTTACTTCAGAAGTGAGGTTGGTAATGACTTGTGACCCAAGGTTCTAAGGACGCATAAACATCATTCAAGTTGGCAAGTATCGCGGCAGACTGCTTTGCATTGTTTTGGGACAATTCAAATTCAATCAGCTGGCTAAGGCTTGGATCCGGAACTAGCAGTGTCAAAATCGTCCTCTCTTCTATCGACAATCAATACCAAACAGTTGTCTTGTGGGTTGTTGTGGAAGCAAGAAAGGGTGTTAAAAGCCTGAGACTTTAAGAATGGCAGTATGTACTCGCTATATTCGCTAATAATTGCATCATCTTATTGTAACGTCATTCTCCTAGAATATTTATGAATTCTGGCGCACTATTCCACTATTCAATCACTCTAAATGCTCCAGTTGTACCTCCGGACGGGACCCTTCTCCCCAGAAACTACTGGGTAGACTTGTGACGCCCCCGATATGTATCAGCATGCATGGTATCCCAGCTCAATATGAAATCGCCTTCTCGCCCTGCTCAGTCAGCAGCTTGAGGTATGTATGACGACAGTGCTTGTCTCTCCTTTGCGCTTTCGCAGAGTTCCCACCACGAACACCACAGCTACGAATAAAGACTATGGCTCCAATCGACACACGCATCTTCCTAACTGGTGCTACGGGTAAGTTGTATTTTTCTGTAATCTGACCTGTCATCGAACTGATGGTGTATTCCCCGAACGTGATGGACAGGTTACCTCGGTGGCAGCGTACTTTCGCGTCTTATAGAACACCCCACTTACGAACACACCGAGATCTGGGTCCTCATTCGCCCTTCTAAAGAGGGCAAAGTTCCCGCATTTCGCTCCCTGGGTGTGAAGACTGTCCTTGGGACCTACGATGATCTCGATCTCCTTGAGGACCAGGCAGCACATGCAGATATCGTATTTGCTTGCGTGCGTACTCATTCTAATCCATGATCATGTACAGTAAGTGACTGTGCTGGAACGCATCAGGCGGACGCAGACAACCTGCCTGGAGCACAGGCAATTTTGAAGGGGATGAGGAAGAAGCATGAGAGAACCGGGGTGCAACCGCTTCTCATCCATACTGTAAGCTGTTTCTCCTGTTGTTTAATGCGGTTGCTAATTGATGTGAAATCTGCGTTTGGCCAGTCTGGTACCGGTGCGCAAGGCTATTCATTGTACACAATGAAAGGGGTACTAAACGAACCATCAGGTGTCCTGATAGACGACGCGAAAGGCTTGCATCCCACAGATATCATCTACGATGATATGAACCCGGATCAGATCGACAGCCTTCTCCCCACTCAGCCGCATCGGAACGTTGACTTGGCTGTTTTAAAGGCAGACAGAGACCGTATGTCCGGGTCTAGTTTTTGCAGCACCTAATCGTTTTATGGGGTTCATCATAGATGACATAAAGAGTTATATCATTCTACCTTCTACTGTCTACTCCCACACGAAGACGAAGCTTGTGGCCCTCGGCGTGCAAAATCCTCGCTCCATTCAAATCCCGATGCTCATCCAAGCAGGACTTCGCAAGGGTCAAGGAGGTGTCGTAGGAAGGGGAGAAAACATCTGGCCTAACGTCCACATCGACGATGGTCGGTGTTCTGGCGGATTTTTTCTTTTTCAGTAAGACTGATATTCCGTTGGCACTGTATACTTTCAACCTTGCCCAGTTTCCGATCTGTTCGTAGTGGTGTACGAGAACGCGCTCTCGGGCAAGGCTGCCCATGGCCGCGAAGGTTTCTATTTTGGCGAAAATGGCGAACACAAGATGTATGACGTTTCGAAGGCAATAGCACAGGCGCTTTATGAGCTTGGCAAGGGAAGGTCGCCGGAGCCAGAGCCATTCACGCAAGAGGATTATGAGCATTTTGGAAGGCAAAATGTAAGCCTTTTTGCGTTCACCATCTTATGTCTGCGCTGAATGTTGCGAAAACACCCCACAGCTTGAGTACCTTGGGACAAACTCTAGATGCCGTGGGCGAAGGGGCCGCTTACTTGGTTGGAAGCCCAAATACACGACAGAAGATATGTTCAAGAGTATCAATCTTGAGGCCGAGTATGTCATCCAGCGTGAGGAAGCCTGAGTTCTTTGAAGAGGTATCGTAACCGCTTCAAGGTTTCTTTCAACAGTAATGGTTCCCATCTCGAGTTAAACATTAGCTAAATCTCATTAACATTTTCAATTAAATTCGAGCACGGCTACTACTATCAGAAATTAGGATGGTCTTCCCTGCGGTGCGAGCTCATGGTGATCTCCTTAAGGTGCTCTCGTATCACAGACAGGCATCTAGGGCAACAAACCACAATTCCGCTTCCGAAAAGCGAGTTATCCACTCAATGCTAGTGATGCACTCCCTGCTCCCCAGCAATGCTTCTGAATGATTGTTCAGATTAGGCGCACCTCTTTCCCTGCAGACAAGTTAAGAACAGAGGAATCAAATCTCTTAAACAACCTCACTTAAGGGAATGTCCGTTGCATCTCCGCTCCGTCTTCTCGTGTCACTCGCCACTGCCAATGCATGTGATCTGGGGATCTGTTTCCTTGAAGCCCTTTGGTGTTCATGGTCAGTACAGCCGATGAGAGCAGACAGACAGAACTTAAAAGGATCCAACCCAACCTAAAACCTCCTGCCACATATCACAGCAAAGGGCTCGTTACATCTTCGCATTATCACTTCAATGATAACCCAGTTGGCAAAACTCACATTCCTCAACAACAGTCCACCTTAACACTTATTCCATGATCTGAACATCTTGTTTCAAACAGCTTATTGATCACAGGACGTTAACGCCAAAGAGTTCAACGCAGTAAGCCCAAATAAAATTTCCATTATTCCAGACTTATTTCAGATGTCATCCAATAACAAAAGGAGACCAAGGTATATTGTTTTAGCGGCCAACTAGACAATGCGTGGTTCTAACTAGACATTTAAGCATTGGTGTTGACAGCCATGCAGCCCATGTTGACAGCGCCCACCTGGAAACGAGGTGGGTCAGATTAACCTACAACCTTCAGATTAATAACGTACCATCTTGTCGTTGGTGCAGCAAACAGGCTGAGTGTTGCACTGAGCACCGTTACCAGTGCCGAAAGCGCTGATAGGGTTGCAGCTAACGCCGACAAGGGCAGAAGCACCGACGAGGGCATCAACAAGGCCAAACGAGGAGAGGATCTGCTGCAACTCGGATGTCTGGTAGCGAAGGAATTAGTGATTCTGACAAAATTTCACAGTAAAAACGTTCCATACCTGTTGGACCTGCTGGCAGCACTGGAGGGCTCCAGTGTTGCATTGTTGAGTGGGGGCACCACCACGAGCGTTGAGGGGTCCAGCAATAGCAAGAGCAGCGAGGGAAGCAACGGCAACGATGCGAGAGAACATGGCGATTGTTAAGAGAGTGACTGGGTTGAGTTGGTTAAAGAGAGTGTGTTGTGGTTGGCAGAAGAGCGACGAGTCGATGAAAATTTCAGCATCCCACTCCCATCCTTATATACGTTTTCTCGGTCTTACTCGCGTAAGCAGTCTTGCTCCTTCATTGCCCACCCGGTGACAGTGCTGGAGAAGCGAGGTCATCCTTAACCGAACAGCTGAGGCTGGTCGAGACGTAGCCTAGCGTGTTATATCACGTGATCGAGGTTCGAGTTGCCCAGACCGTTTAAATTGCAGGTGGTACCGTCATACGCATGCTAACCACGATTTCTTCTTGAAATTTAACCCTGTGTCTGAGACCATTTCTTTATGTAACGCACTCTGACATCCCCATCGACATCCACAGCCTCAGTTGCATTGCTGACAGTTGTCCACGTTGTGTGGGAGTAGTGGTGGAGCGTACTCTGGCCCGCCGCATAATTTGAACGTACAGACTCTTGGAGAAAGGCGCTCGACTGGCAAATGCCGTCCCCAATCCTAAGCAAAGACACGCAATTTTCTTTACTCCTATCTGAAAAGAACCGACAGGGGCGTTAACTATCGTAATACTTACGCGAACAATCCATCAGATCGAATTTGAACTCTCGTTATGCTCGGTCATTCCGGTGAGACTGGCGATATTGTTTTCCTTGTTGGTCAGGCTGCTCCCCATGCGAGCGGTGCTATGATGCGTTTTTGCTACAGTTGACCAATCGGTAAGTACTTTCGGGTTAATCGAAGTGAGTACTGTACTCCGGTCCAACCATCGCGATGCCGCCGATTCAGCTTCCGACATCACGGGGACACGGTGAAGGTTGGCGTGAGGCACGATCATTCGCCCCTGCATGAGTTCCGATCTGAGTCAACCCCCAGTGACTGACTTCTTCGCAGAAACACCAATTCCGAGGAGAGCGTCCACCGCAAATTTCTGGCCCTTCACAGAGAAAAAATTACGGGCATTTTCCTCACGTCTACGCGTTCAGAAACGGTACATATCGCATGATCTTCGAGGTTGGAACGAACCTTGCATGCCAACTTCCAAGTACGCACTCTACATAATATCATGGCTCGGGGACAGGCTTGGCGCATATTACGTGTCATGTCATCTTCAACACACATGACAAGCACAACCTTGTCTCTCCCGTTTTGGTAGGAGACTGTAAAATGCACTAGCGCCACAAGTTACCGCCAATGCGCGGAATTTCAGCCCTGAGGGTTTGCGCCCGAGGAAATTTTTTGATCGCGCCGACATAGAAGATCTTCCGGCCATCGGTGGAAATGCAATATGCAACCACGGCATTATGTGGTTCTTGATGACTCTGCCATTACGGGATGGTGCGTCGATTCTGAAAAGAGTTTTCTCTGTCTGCCGCGACATGTTGCGGGTCCTGTACCATGTGGTCATGAGACTCCGGATCCCAACTCCGTTGTTGTGCTTGATTGTAAATTGCTTCCATGCTATGACTGGTGAATGGGCCGTAATGGAACGGGCCGCGGTCCATAGAAGATTTTGCTTTTGGTTAAACAATTATTAGGCTTCAAGCGTAGATTCTCACCAAGGCTCTCAAATTTCTACCCGTAGGAGACGACCAACTTGTTTGATGGAATTATCCCACTCGCCTATGATAGGTACGACGAAATGTGAGAGCTTAGATTGGGTGTTTCCTGCTGGTACTTGGTGTTACACGCTACTGATCTGTATTAGCTGAGACTTCGCATCGTCAGAGAGTCGGTAGTCCGTACAAAAAGATGGGAGATCCCTTGCAAAGCGAGCTTGAACTGCCGTTACATCTGATACCAGCAGTCCACGTCTTCATCGTGGGTTTGTATCATCCCACGTCCGGTCTCGTTCGTGCTGCCGCTTGTCAAGTCATGGTGAAAAGAAAATGCTTGGAAATATTTCAACACACAGAACAGCACAACATATGCAGGGGACCCAATTGGGAACCAAAAGCCTACCAACATGCTTATTGGCGGTCAGTACCGTACTTGCACATTTGTACGCGTTCCGTTGAACAATTCTACTTCTCGGTCAGCACCCGCACAAACGAATCGAAGCCTCCAAAAATATTGTAGCACTTGTCTTTGTCTCCGAACCTTCACGCAAACGGATGACCTGCACACATTGTGTCCTTGGGATCTATTCGAGTTGTGCAGTTTCATCCAACCAAACCGATAAGACAAACCGCAACGACCGTCTCGTGATCATTTGGTAGGCTTCGGTACCGTCCACTTCCAGCTTTTCCAGCTCTGCAACACACGTTGATCTGTTCAAATCACGATGGCATCAATACTGAGCTCATTACACAGAAGGCCTGCTCTTCGCTTCCGTCGTGACACCATGTTCACTTGATATTAGACAGCTTAGTCGCGTTGACCTGGAAGAAACAAAATGGCGTCTATATGTGATTCTGCCAAGAACAAGCTTGGCAGTGCGAGGACGGACGACACAGTGACATACCCCGTAGCCAGTGAGTAAAGGTGTTGCTGGCTCAAAGTGCACGTACAGGGGGAAGGTTCGTCTTCTGCGCCCTGTTTGGACTTCAAATGACCCCATGTACGATGGATGATGGACTATGCATTGAATGTGTAAAATGATCTCCCACATTTTCCTTTTTCCCTTGTTCTTGGCTGCGAACGTACACAAGGTTTGAGGCTTATGGCCAATTGGCTTTTTATAAGTTGGGCCGAACTCATTGCGCGACCCCCCTCCACAGAGCATGGTATAGGCTACTGTCATATCATTCCCATAAGAAGGCTGGAGAATGCGGTGAGCAGAGAGGTGCTATGGCGTAACACAGCCGGAGATAAAAAGCGTAGGTCCAGAAACTGGCATGATACTACAGGACTGAAAATATTTTGGGACCCATTCAAGGGACGTCAGCGGTGAGCAAAATAACGACAACAACAGGGGTATAACGAGCAGCAGCAACGTGGAGACAACAAAATACACGGTCTGTGCCTCTGCAACCCCAAGCATCACACAAAAGTCATCATTTTCTCCCGCATGCTTGCTGTTGCTTCCTTTGTTGCTCTTGTTACCGCTGGCAAAGGCACTAACCAGTGCAACACTGGCACTCTGCAGTGCTGCGAGCAAGTCGAGCAGGTATGCCACGCTTCTATGTGGTGTTTAGTCAAGATTACTGAGCCCCTTCTAGCATCTGACACGCAGCAGTTCCTCTCTGCGTTCGGCCTCATTGACGGCCATGCAGGAGTCACTGGCTTCATTAGCGTTAACTGTAGCCCTGCTAGCGTTCTTGGCACTGGCAGTAGTGCTCAGCGCGACACCCAACCAATTCGCTGCGCTAGCAACCAAATGGTAGGCTGCTTTCCCTACAAGTTGTAGATTGACCTCACTTGACCTGTTCCAGAGGGCGCTGTCAAGCTGTGAAGATACTTGTGAGACTGGTTTCATTCCAGGGAGCCGTTCCATTTTTTATGCGACCCTGAGAACTACCAGTGCCAGGTTTGTAAACGATTACTTGGCACGTTTATCGCGCAGGGAAATGGTGCGTATCGTAATGTGCTGTGTTGTAGAGGTATGTTGCATACGGTTCTGTGTCGCTGTTGAAGCGCCGAGTCGGAGTTGGATCATTACATGTATCGTATACATGTGCAAGTCCCCTACAAAAGCAAGTGCAAACGACAAAAATCTGTACTGTATAACAAAGAACTGCCATCGCAAGGTATTACATAACGAATCACTGGCACAATGTCATGCGCATATCGTCTGAAGTCCCTCTAAACATTACGAAGTCATGGTGGGGTCATTCCTCTATGATTCGCCACATCTGAATTACCTTCTTTTTCTCACCCGCGATCGGCTACTCCGGAATAAGGGATAAAAATTTCTCATTGCATCTTACCCAACACCCTCGGTTGTGGTACATCAGCCATGTTGATGAAGATATCGTCAGCAGGGTGACGATAGAGAGGTGCACGAAGACGTTTCTGGTCGAGATGGTGGCCGATAAACCCGATAGAGCGTCCGAGCACAAATAGGCCATTGAGCGTGCCGATCTACGTGAAACCACAAATTAACAAAACGGAGAGTTTAAATTTGAAGATACATACCTTGATGTACTCGTCGGCTTCTTCGAGTGTGAACGCACCGGAGTCGCGCAGAAGATCAACAAAACAGACAGCGATACACCCATCAACATTCAGAATGAGCTAGGAAGCTATCAGTCATCCGCACTAACACCGCCAGAAGTAGGGGGTCCAGAATTGAAACCGCCGTCGTGCCACCCTCTTTGATCTACAACCCAGCTGAAAAACTTACCGTGTCTTTCTTGGCCGTCGTCACTTTCTCGACAGCAAGGGCGTAGTCCAGCAAGGAGTGCGAGGGGAAATTTTCCGTAACGTATCTCTTTACGAGTTCGACACGCAAGTCAGGGTTGTTAACCGACTTGATCTTGTGGCCAATACCGGAGACTACATATACGATCAACACCGTACGCAATCGCTCCACAGGTGAACACTTACTTAACCTGTTCGCTTTGCGAGACTCGTCGACGAATTCCCGGGGTGTCAAACCGCGGTCCTTGGCCGAACTGAACATCGCAGCTGCCTCATCCAAAGCACCACCAAACCGGCTTCCGATCGTCAAAAGACCACTTGTCAGACTACTAATCAAATCCTTGCCAGCACGAGTCGTGACAATCGTATTCATGGCACCACTGACGGCGGGACCGTGGTCAGCCGTCAACATCAATACCATCTCAATAAATTTGGTCGCGTAGGGAGGGAGGCGACGCTTGAACCAGAGTAAGCTGACGACACCACCGACACCGATTTCCTCCTTGAATACGTCGGATATGCGCATGCCAGCGTACATGAGCTCCTGACCACGCTCATCAGAGATAGTTGAAATGAATGCTGCGGGCTTGCGAATCAAACCAAGCTCCTGTGCCCACTTGTAGTCCATTGGAATGACAGGGGGATCGACCTCTCGAGCGGGTACAATCGTACCCTCTTGTACGAGCTTGGAGTACGTCGCACGCAGGACATCAGGCAACTGCTCGAAAGTGTCAGGAACAATGAACCCGGCCGCACGCATTGCCCGGTTCTTCGCGTCAGCAGTTTCGGAATCGGAGTTGGCCATAGACCCTGCATGTCCGAATTGGACTTCGGTGGTGAACATCTTGGCACAGGTACCAATAGCCCACGCAACGATTGGCTTCTTGATCTCACCGCGTTTCACGGCATCAATGACAGCGTACTCCTCGACACCGCCAACTTCACCCAAGAGAACAAGCATCTTGCAAGCGGGATCGGCTTCGTAGCGCCGCAAGTGGTCGATGAAGGTGGTTCCAGGGTAGCGGTCACCACCAATAGCAATACCCTCGTACGTTCCATTTGTGAACAGCGAAAGGATGTTGTTGAGCTCGTTAGACATGCCTCCTGATTTGGAGACGTAGCCGACAGAACCAGGGCGGTACAACTTCGATGAGATAATATTGTCCATCATCCTGTGTTCAAGTCAGCACTGCACTACAGGCATCACGAGGAAGACTCACCCTCCGGAGTTTCCAATCCTAAAGCAACCAGGCTTAATACCGCCAACGGTGGCAGGGCCAATGATGAGAACGCCCTTCTCCTTGGCGCGCCACAGCAATTCGCGAGCTTGACGTTCTGGCACACCTTCGGCAATTAGAGCAATTGCGCGGATGCCGGGGTACTCGAGACATTCAAGAGTACTCGAGTAGACGCTACGACTACTGGCAAAGTTAACGACGACGTCCACATCGGCGTGCTTGCGAACAGCCTCAGCCAGTGACGTGTAGACAGGCAAAAGGGTCTCGCGGGTTCCCCAGTAAAACTTTTGGATGTGATGGCCACCAAAGGGATAGATCATGGCGGCTACACTAGGCCTTGAACGTTTGCAGGAGTAGTCGAAGTCAAGCATTCCCTGAATAGCACGAGGTTGAAGACCGTAGACAAATGCACGAGTCTCGGCGTCGAAAGGACGATATGAAGGTCGGCTAGTAGCGTGGCCGTCTTCAGTCGCAGCACTGTCGAAGCGGACAACAACATCGTCTGGTTGAATGCGCTCTCCGTCTTCGTGGATCATACCTACTTGGCTAGGCGTCGGCGCAGCAGCCGTGGATGGTACGGACGGGGTGGCAGGGAACGTGGCGGGAGTGACAGGTGTAGAGGGTGTAGGTTGAGGGGGAAGATCAGCTGGCTTGATACCCAACGCGAGAGGGACTACCGCGGTAATGTGGGTCTCAGGACCGAAAACATGGATCGGTACACCGAGAGATTCACCTGTAGCGTGGAAAATGAGAAAGATACAGAAGAGGATAAGTAGACTTACCAAGCAGACGCATTGCCTTCAAGCCTTCCTGGTAGTTGGGACCACCGCGACGTACGTAGATCTTAACCTGAACCGGTATCAGTATCCTTAAAGACCTCAAACTCAGTACTCGTTCCGCACCCCATGAGCGATCAATCCAGCCTTGGCACCCTCGAGCGCACGGATAATACCCTTGAAGGTCGCGGCAACATTCGTGAAGTTGGCAATACCACCACCGATGATCAGAATTTTGCCATCTGCGCGAGGGGCTGGGCGAGTAATCAAGTCCACTGATTCCGCGAATTAGTAAGTTTCCACCATGACCACTGAAACACTTACAGATTGTCTTGGCGTATTCGTACGTCTGACCTTCGCTAGGTGCGCCACTGTACTCGCCGTAGTTGGCGAGTTCGTGAGCGAAACCAGCGGCTGCGATGGCATCTGCGTATACGACGGATGCACCACCACCAGCGACCATGGTCCAGATACGACCATTGGGATTGAGAACGGTGAGTTTGAGAGAAGCGCCAGTGGATGCATCAAGTTTTTGAATATAGGCTACGCAAGATGGGTGAGCCTTGAACGAAGTTCTGATGGAGGCAGAAATATATATATACCTTCTTCCTTCGTGAGATCACGACCGAACGGGGCGGGCCATACCATTGGTGGTCCACGGTCCGCGCCGATCTTATTGTCGGCAGCGACGACAGCGGAGGGGTTGTACACGCTAGGATCTCTGGCAATGGACCACTTCGGGCCGCAAATGAACTCGGCCGTCTGATCGAGTTTAGCAGCCATGTCGAGGTAGTGGATGGATCCATCATCAAGGACGACAAGGGGGTTGATTTCCAGGTAGGCGAAGTGGAGGTCTACATACACGGAGTACAAACGAAGAATGAAGTCTGTGAGTGCTTCTTTGCGTTTCCCAGCCTCATAAGAAGCGAGTAGAGTCTTCTGCACCTCCAGGCGCGTTGGAAATGGGTTGGCGGCCGAGGGAAGTGCAGGAATGTTAAGTCGAAGCGCATGGGCATCCACGTCGCCGACATCGACACCACCGGTCGGAGAGAAGAGGACGGTGTCACCCGACCGGGAAGACGTTATGCAGACGTAAGCCTCGGCGTTTTGTGGGTGGGGAAGGAATGGTTCCACGATGAAGTTATTCAGGGTGCCAACGACTGCTTCGACCTAGGCGAGCACGTGTTAGTTAGCCCGAGTCACGCGATCGTGGTCGACTCACTCTCTGTGGTTTTCCAGCGCGATCCTGGATCCATTTCTTCGCTTCGGGGAAAGATTTGTTGAGAGCAAGCAATCCAGCCTTTCCCCGGCGTTTGATCAGCTGATCTGGCTTTGCGACAAGAGGTGTCGTATGAACCCAGGCCGGAAGAGAGTTATCAGCAGTAATCGTGTTAGTAGCGGCATCCCAGGATATCTGGGCGACTTTCGGAGATGGATAGGCGAGGGCTGAATCGGCAGGGAGAGCGAAGTTGGGATGAGCAGCAGGTGCGCGCTCAAGCCAGTATGCAAGGAGAAGTTTTGCGTCGAATTCGCGGATAGCTACGCAACATCAGACTTAATCGGTGTACGATGATGAAGCTGAAC
Source organism: Pisolithus thermaeus (assembly GCA_024663475.1). Taxonomy (NCBI): domain Eukaryota; kingdom Fungi; phylum Basidiomycota; class Agaricomycetes; order Boletales; family Pisolithaceae; genus Pisolithus; species Pisolithus thermaeus. The sequence continues at coordinate 68,209 of JANFAF010000110.1, forward strand.
TACTAACCCTTGGAGGACATGATGGAAGCGATGCGAGATGGGAGGAAGGTGGGTTGATACGTGTGGCATATAAAAACACTGTATCATTGAAACCCCCAATATTCGCACGGAGGATAATATGAGCACAGCCACAGGCACTAATGCGAAACCAGAAAAAGAGCTCGGACCGCTTTTTTTTCTTTGGGGCGCTCTACCGAGTTGGCGACCGACAGAGGGGGATTTTGAGCCCTGGCCATGCAATTAGAAGAGCAAAACGTCAGTTGCGACAACATAGCCTGCCCATCTGCCATTTGCCATCTGTTTCATCCCAACTATTCTGATATATCGATAACCGTTCATCGGTCGCCTTTTCAAGCACGCCTGACCCACATGTCGCAACGTGTTCTTCTCCATCTCCGTTCAGGGCACTCAGTGGGGCCAACACGTTCCATACTTTTCTCTCGTTACTCAAGAATCTGGGTTGTTTTTCGGCTTAGCGGCTAGCCAGTATGCTGTGTATGCTGCACAACATGAAACCCGTCGCTCTTGCAAGACAATAAAGCGGTGCCTCTATGTCTTCTTACGCTTCTATGTGTACTGAACTCGCTTAAACTTTTTCGAGTTCTGTGTGCAGCATTCTACTAAATCTGCCCTGGCGGTCGGGAGAATCTGTGCCTACAACCTTTTATTGATCAAGAACTTCCTCCCCTTGCACAGCCGTGATTCTAAAGGGCACCTCGATGTTACTCTGGGTGTTCTGTCCGTATCAGGCCACGTAATTACGCCCTGCCCGTCCCTTTTACGCCCCTTGTACCGTTCAGATCCACTAGCACGCCTAATAATACGCAGGAGTGCTCTGTAAGGTTTGATACCATAGGTCGCCCACCGTTACTCGTCCATCTACTGAGACTCGCGAGAGCGGTCGTTCGGTTCATCGTTCGGTCCCGGATAGCTGTGCTTTCCAATATTGTGAATATTTGTAGTCTTATCATGCTATCAGTCCGGTTCCCTACTCGGTACGTACAAGTCTCCGAGTATGCTCTGAACAGCTTCTTGCACATCAGATTTTGAGAGATTTACATAACTTGGACTATCAGTTCTGTGTATGTCTCTTAACTACTGCCGGACTTGTTGGCTTTTGATTGGAAACATGAGATGGCAAGAAAAAAACCGTAATGAACCACCTTCCGTCTTTTCACCTAGTGATTTGGATTGCTTGCTGTCAGGTCAACTTACTCCGGTGACTCGCCTTACAGGCAATGAAGGTCATCCGATGTTTCCTCCGCGTGCAAAACATACTGCCAAACGCACGCTAATTCGTTCTGCCTAAATTGCATGCCCTACCCGTGGGAGACAGCAAGTTGCAAGCAAGGTCTCCAGCGGCAACGCTTCCCGCTACGTAACGCGTCAAGTTTTTATAACTACTGCTGTGTCTCCAATATTCGATCGTACTCATTCCTATCGGCCTCACGACGCAGGTATGTACAAGTTGTTATTTGTCGGTCGCCAACATCACGTCCTTCGCATTGCCTTAAGTAAATCTTTACGCACATGAACTTCAGTACATGACCATATATCGTACACCCGGAAACGTCGAGAGCCATCGAACGTCCTGCATCTCACTCAAATGTATGCTTCGAGACGGTCTCGTAGAATGTCCTCCCTTGAATGGTGGCGAGTTCGAGTTCCAAAGCGCTAGGTTGACGAGAACCGTCAGCAGCTGCAAACGTGCCTGCTCCCCATGGCGAACCTATCGGACAATGTAATCAGACTTCATTTCACAAAGTGCATCATAATACGTACCACCGCGGACCTCGCTCAAGTTCGCTAGTTGTGGAAACGCATGCTTGTATCCTAGGGGTACGTAGATGATGCCATGGTGGGCAAGGGTGGAAAGAGAAGCAATGACGGTGCTTTCTTGGCCGCCGCCTGGTGTGCCCGTGGAGACAAAGACACCGGCGAATTTTCCTGATAAGGAACCAGCCGCCCAAAGGCTACCAGTGGCATCCCAAAAGGCCTGCAATTGGTGCGTCAAAGAAACGCACGTGCGGAAACGACCGGTGGTACTGCTTACCTTCCATTGAGCGGGGAAATTTCCGTAACGTGTGGGGATACCGAAGAGGAAGGCATCGTACTTGGTGAGGTCTGCTGGCGCGATGATGGGGTAGTTCGGCTTTGGGGGAGCATGCATCTTGGCCAAGATCTCTTCCGAGAGGGTTTCTCGGATTCTATCACAGTGGTTTGGAGTCGATGGGGAAAATCATGATGGGGCACGTACTGGAGGATCTCAGCTTGGCCCCCGGCAGACTGGACACCGCTCTTGACGGCTTCGGCCACTTGGAGCAGCAATCAACACAAGGCCAGGCCAATAAGGAGATAATTTAGTGGGCGTACGCTTTCCGATATGGCCGTAGAGGGTATAAATGACGATGGCGACGCGAGGGGGCATGATGGATAGAGGTGTAGTGGTAAAGGGGAGACGAGTTTGAAGGGACTATCAGAGTCGGGGTGGTGAGTATTTGTAGGTTTCGGGCATGGCCGGCGTCTCGCCCAAAATGCGTCGCAAGATACGGAGAAGACGTCAGAGGTTTGTCCCCCTGTGAACCAATCAACCATATATGAGCATCAGTCAGAACCACATGATGGCTTAGTAGATTACGCGGGCTTGCGCCATGCTGGCAGAACAAGACGACCCCAATCGATGCGAGGAAGTACTGAGTGCCTAGTATTGATAAGCATGACGCCTCTCGACGGACTTGCACACCTCAGCCTCCTTTGCCACTTTAGGATGCGACGATGACACGGTGTTTAATCTGCGGGCATGGTTATGTCATCATCTCATTAGCAATGTCCAGAAATACCATCCATATAAGGAAACGGGTGAATCAGCGCCATTAATGCCAGCATTAGCGAAGCTCAGGGCCTGTCCCCAAATGGCTCACCCACTCACATCGCCAACCCCCCAATATGGGCTGCGATTTCCAAGCACAATGAGGACTCGCCGGGACCACCGTGCATTTGTAAGTTCAGCTTGGAATTTGTCTCCGGATGGAGCCCGGCGCGTGCGGCGCCCCCTCTTCGATTGCGGCGATCTCCCTCGCGACTTATCGTATATATAAGTTTCCAACCCCATCGTCGCCAACCTCCCGCATACGACAGCTCCTTGGTTATAATAGTAGGTGTTTTTTTTAATCATTTCTGCCTTTCTTCCCTCACGCTCCCTCGGACCTGGTAAATCAGCGCACTACTATCACTATGTGTTTCACTTCAAGGAGTCAAAAAAATAACTTTGCTGATTCAGAACCCGCGCGGTCGGGTACGAAAGCTAGAGAGGTGAAAGAGGTGAACCAATCTAAGCCTAGATCTCCTTCCACTGCTACTCCTGCACCCTCTGCGCCTCCCGCCGTCTCCAGTACCGTCACGAATATGCCCGGCCCAAGAGTAGCTATCATTATCTACTCCCTGTATGGGCACATCGCTAAAGGTGCGTCACCCCGGCTTCGTCGAGGAGTATGCAGACAAATTCCTCTTCCAGTCGCTGAAGCCATCAGGGCGGGCATTAGCAGTGCAGGTGGTAGCGCTACCATTTACCAGTATGTCTCTCTCTCGCTTTACGTGCCCTTTTTTGCTCCTAACGCAGCCTCCCTAGAATCCAAGAAACTCTCTCCGAAGACATCCTCAAACTCGTCAAAGCCCCTCCTCGCCCGGACTACCCCATCCTCCTCCCGGACGACCTCGTTAACTTCGATGCCTTCCTCTTCGGCGTGCCAACTCGATACGGTAACTTCCCCGTTCAATGGAAGGCATTTTGGGATGCGACAGGTCAGTTGTGGAGTAAGGGTGCCCTTGCAGGCAAGATGTGCAGCATGTTCGTTTCCACTGGTTCCCAAGGCGGTGGACAGGAGGTCACAATTACCAATGCCCTATCGACGTTTGTTCACCATGGGATGATATACGTTCCGTTGGGGTATAATAATACCTTTGCACAAATGTCAACCATATCGGAAATACATGGCGGTATGTGTACGCTCCTCTGATGCATGGCTGTTCTTTTACCTGTTTCTTTCTTCCTTCGTCTTTGGATGTGCAGGGTCGCCTTGGGGATCGGGTACCTTCGCCGGCACAGACGGTTCTCGCCAACCTTCAGCCCTCGAACTTGAGATCGCCTCGATCCACGGAAAGTCATTCTGGGAAATTGTTTCCAAACACAAGTTCTAGTACACGCCCACGTTTGGGATACCCCATAGCATGGCTGTTGTCTGACACGAGAAGGGACCACGAGCATCGTCGAAATCTACTCATTCCTGCTTCAACTGAAGTCGGTACCTGTTTTCTTAATGACACGTCATGGATATGTTTTTTTTTTGTTCTTCATCAATGACCACAGCTTTCTCGATATATCACATAATCGATGACCCCTGTCGCAAGGCGGCCGCAAATGCGCATGAAACGGCCCCCGCACGGAAAAAATAAGCTCTTTCTGTGCGGCTTTGTAGGTATCGTGAGTTCAAGCATGTAACCACTTGATGTGTCCACGGAACAATAACACGAAATGCTCCAAAAAAAAAAATCGCTAGTTCACATCTCAGATCTGACCTAGCTTAAGCTGCGTCTCCATTTTATACAACTTGACAAACACAAGAAATCCTGAAATCCTACACGAACCCCACGTCTTCGGCCCAGCTAAAATTCGCACCGACGTGTTCGACCGAAATATCTTCTTCCATGGGTGCCGTAGGTGCACCAGGCCAAGTAATATTATCGTCCTTGCCCTTGACGGCCTATCCGAGAAGGTCAGCATGTTATATATAGAGCTGGATGTATTTTTTTTTTCTTTTAAGAAAAAAGTGAGGGTCACACTTCGGTGAGATGTACACGCATGGGTATAGATGTAGCAAATCCCTGGGACCACCGATCCGAATACAGAAGTCGCGATAACGCACCTTTGTCAAATACTCTTTACTCCTCGCCATCTCCCTCTCTAATCTCACCAGTAAGGCACACTGTTTCTGAGCATTCCCCAATACCTTATCCACATCCGCTTTCTCGAACTGGACGGGAGGATCTGAAAACGAGACAGTACCGTCTGAGGAGAGTCGAGCGCATATCTCCGAAGATTGGATCTGTCCTCCCCACCCCCGTAACACCCATTCATCGTTGAGATTGCATTACACGCGACGGCGTATGTCCAATCAGTGGTTAATTCGGAAATGTCAATATGAACAGGACTGACCATGTCAAGAATGAGCGCTCGGACCTGACCTTCACTTTCGATTCCAACAGCTTGACCAATGTCAGAAAGGTGAAGCGTCAGGTATGTCGCGGTGAGCTTCCGAATGGACCAGCGTGGGGCGCGTTCGAGAGCCTCACTGATGAGTCCGAGGTTTTTCTCCTACGAATCAATAGGTCGACATTTAACGGCTAGCAACAAGTATGGTGTGCTCACGGCAGAGAACAAGGCACCCTCAGACTCCACAATACTTCGCAACTGACCACGTTGGTGAGGGTACGCATTCACGAACGTGGAGTAAGGCGTGTTCTTGAAGAGGCGTGACAAATGCGGATGAATATACTTTGGCGGCGGCGATGTCTGCGAAAGGTACCATCAGTTCCTTCAAAATATACCCGCCGTATACACAAAGGAGTGCAATCACTTTTCCTTCGCGAATTAGCTGTATCAGCACAAGTTTCTTCAGTGCTTCCAGCTGTATAGCGGCAGGTACAGCACCCGGACTGCACGCGCAAATTTCAAAAAATTCCTCCGCCTCGGTCCACCGTCTCAAGGCAGCATATATAATCCCACCCGCGTAATGGTACACCAAATTGTCATTGTAGGTCAATTCTGAAATGGCGAGGTCGATTGTCGTAATGGGGTGTGTGAGAACGGGAAGGGCAGCAGTGAACGCACGCGAGGTGACACATATCTGAAAACATTATTGGTTTTATCAACGAGGAGGAATCTTGCAGTCGCCAACAAAAGGCCGCTCCAAAACACTTACCCTCGCGAAGATAGGGTGGATAGTTGTAAGATGAGACGGCGATGGTGCGTACCGAAGGAGTAAGATCCTGCACGGGCAAGATGGCAAGTCGTAGCTGGGGAATGCAATCCTATCGTCAGTACCTTGCGGTTCGAGAGATATCTGCAGAGCCTTACGTTGCCTTCTTGTTCAGCTGCTTGAGCGATACCCGTCACTAATAACGTAACTAGCCGGCATGTTGAGCACGCACACGGCAAGGAAACAAATGATAACGAGCAACAATGCACCTCGGTCGACTGCGAATCGCGCCTGCTCGGCCACGAAAGTACTGCAAAAGTCTCCTATGTAATTCAGCGGTGGGCGCGGTGCACTGGGTACATGGAGCCGTGCAGACCTGTGAGAAAGAGAAAGACCGGCGTTACCGTGCTATCCCCGTCAAAAAAAATGAGGATACACGAACAAGATGTAGAGGATACCTAGCGTATTGGCTTGAATATCGAGTATGGTTAGGGGATCTTGGCCTTCTGGGAGCATACTAGCAAGAACAACTTCTCTGACTTCTTTGGAGCGAAGTTTCTGAGATATTGGCTTAGATGAGGAGGAGATGTTGCCGTAGTGATAGCCGTGATGACATTCATGAGGGAGATGTCGTCGTCAATGCCTGTCGGCATTAGGGGCGCTGTTCTCGTTGAAGGTGATGGTGGTGGTGCATTAGACGTCGATTGGGGCACTGCGGACGCCGCCGCTGCTGATGCGGACGCGGACGTAGAGGCGGTAGGAGATATCGATAACGGCTCCTCGGGCTCCATCGCGCGGGGTGGATGTTCCGGTGGGCTTGGAAGGCTCTGACTCATCGTAGCGGTCAGTTAGAGCGCCTGCGATGAGGATAAAAAGAAAAGAAGCAATGCGTCAGTGTTGTGTTTCGAGGATAATCAGGGTGGCGTCATCGTGAAAACCTTGTGGGGCGGTAGAACTCCTCTGTCCTGATATACCGGACTAACTACAAAGGAGAGACGAGTTCCACAATAGAAGGCACACGTACCGACTTGAATGGATTTGCTGAATCGATGCTTTAGAAGCGTAGAGTTCCCTGGAGCTAATATGTCGAATGGTATGCAGTGATGATTGGCGTGGTGGAACACACGGAACTTCCTGGAATCGTGGATTATTACTATCATCAGCAAGATGAGACGCATTCCGACGCTTGCAACGGTGATTTCGACAAGCTTCAGTTTACTCACTCGCTCGACACAAGGACACTGTAGTGACTCGGTAGTGTGGCAGAAGAAACAGGTTGGATTATGTGATCTTACAAGTTAGCGTTGGTAGTGTCGATGCGTCGAGCGATCACTGCGAGTACTAGCAATTGAACAATTCCCCTGGGTTTGTAATCTGGATTCCAACCAATGGATGCCTCCCAGGATTGACCGGCAGTGAGCGCAGTATGGCTGCGCAAATTGGTTGTCGGCGTTCACAACAACGACACTTTACTGCCTTCCAACATAACCTCGCACTGGGCTACTCGCTCTACTCATTGCCAGCAAGCAGTCAAACAAAGCAATACTCTATAGGATTAATGGTGAAGACAACTGACAACTTTTTCCCCGCTCCATCCATCGGTATGTGGCAATTTATTAAATGCAAAAAGGGACTATCTCAGGCTGGCTGTTAGGAAATTCTCTTCTACTAACGACAGTTTCCGTAGAAACCTGTCGAAACCACTCACCCACTCGGGTTTCTTCGCGATCGATGCTACAGGCATACAGGGAGTGTGTCCAAAAGTAATATGTACTTGGGAGACACCAAATCAGAGTGTGTACGATCAACCTACGTATGCCGTTTATTACTGAAAATGAGTTGATCATTCGACTCCAACAACTCATGGGGCCATCAGCACAGCAGAGTCGGAACTTATCTCGTTATGTAGAAAATGTTGACCCCTCAGTGCAAGCATTTGGCGACCTGAATGTCACTCACCGGCGCCAACACCGCGTTCGCCTAGTTTCTAATCTCTTTCAAGCTCTTCCCGGGATAGGTATTCCATTGGCGCAACTACAATTGTATACGAATCCCGGGTTTAACTTCTGCGCTCAGATTGCGCTGGGAGTCTCTGACCGTTACAGCTGAAGTACGTTTGCACTCCAGTGTACTACAGCGCACATGTCCCGTCCCACACAGTCGTCCTTAGAGTAAGTGAACCTGTATGCTTTGAAACCGTTTCGAAATAAGAGCTTCTGTAGGTTTTATCGGACTCTTTTCGCCTTCAGTATTGTGACGAAGTCAAGGTGTGGACGACTCAATGGAACAACACTGTGATTGTGTCGTCCAAAACACTCGAGTCAACGTGTGCCAAGTACTTGAAATTCTGGACCTCGGGGTTGTGGGCTTACACAGATGCTGCACGTCCGGAACAAGACCGTGAAGCGCCTTGATGGTGCAAGAACAGAGATGTTTTACAATCAAACTATCAACTGGATTACAGATGATGACCCCGATGTCATTCGCGCTCCGTGACTCCGGGGGCATGCTTAAAGGAGATTATCAGCCGTCGCGCATACAGATGAATCAAGGACATAGGATATGCAGTCGTGGCGATTGGTATTTGGATCAGGGCCGGTCACAGGCATCGAGACCCATGACCGTTTTTTGTTTCTCGTATGGACAAAACTACTCACTTACCAGCTAGCTTTCGTATCGTTGATGCATTGATGTCCAGATTGTTGTCGAATGTTCCTCACGTCACTAGCAGGCCTCAAAATATACTAGCGAATTCCACTAGCGATGTTCCTTCGTGGTCGTTCTGAACGATGTTCGTCTAACCATTTCCATAGAGCTTGTTCACTTGAAAAATGACAAGAATATTTACTCACCAGCTGGATCTCTACTTAAACGAGTCCCGTCTTTAACTACTATGAGTTCTATAGGCCACACAGGAGTGGACAGATGGTGGTAAACCCTGGCCAGATTTTGGATTCGAATCCTCGGTTCATTCAACGATTGTGAGCGCAATACCATCTTAAACAACAATGCGTGGCCGAGAAAGGTCACCAAGTCTACAGTTTACTCATAGTACACGAATCTGTTTTGTTACTGCTTAGAGACACGCTTTCTCCTAACTCACTCCTTCCTATATTTCTGATAGTAATGGATGAGACCGGCGGTCTATTAACACGCACGTCAACGGACTATCCAACCACCAGACAAGACTGAGTGTGACAAGACGCACCGAACTATCATGACCCTTGACGTCCTCTGGCGCATTTAACTGCGCCAAGATGTTCTTCGCAAGGACCTTGCCGAGCTCAACACCCATTTGATCTGGCAGTGGCATCTTCAGTCAGCGACCAACAACAGACACCCGACACGTACCAAAGGAGTTGATACCCCAGATAACGCCCTGCGTGAAGATCTTGTGCTCGTAAAGCGCAATCAACGCACCGAGCGTTCTCGGTGTCAACAACGGGAATAAGATGCTGTTACTCGGACGGTTCCCCTCAAATACTTTACTCTTCACAACCTCCTCCCTTGCATTGGTGCCGAGCTCCCTACGAACTTCTTCTTCGGTCTTGCCAAATGCCAGTGCTTCGGGTTGTGCAAAGTAATTAGATAGGAGGATACGGTGGTGTTTGGAATTGCCAATCGGGTTATGAGATGTGCAGGGAGCAAGGAAGTCTGCGGGGACGAGCTTCGTGCCCTGATGTAGGAGCTGGTAGAACGAGTGTTGGCCGTTCGTACCCGCCGCACCCCAGATGATAGGCTATCAGGGATGGGGGAGTGTGGATCGTAAGCCAAACGCCTAGAAAACGAGGAAATGGTGCGTACTCCCGTCTGATAATCGACTCGCTCGCCGGACTTGGTGACGGATTTACCGTTGGACTCCATGTCGCCCTGCTGGAAGTAATCGGCAAACTTGTGGAGATATTGGTCGTAAGGGAGGAGGACGTGGGTTTGAGCGCCATAGAAGTCATTGTACCAAACACCGAGAACCGCAAGGAGAACCGGAAGATTGTCCTGCAGAGGAGTTTCCTTGAAGTGCTTGTCCATCCCATGTGCACCTCTCAGGAGCTGTTCGAAATTGTCATAGCCGATGTAGAGGGCGATGGAGAGACCGATAGCGCTCCACAGGCTGTAGCGTCCGCCGACCCAGTCCCAGAACTGGAACATGTTGTCTTTGTCAATTCCAAACGCAGTCACTGCCTTGGTGTTGGTGCTGAGTGCGACAAAATGCTTGGCTACGTGCGCTTGATCCCTGGCGGTGGACAGGAACCATGCTTTAGCCGATTCGGCGTTGGTGATTGTCTCCTGGGTGGTGAAGGTCTTGCTAGCAATGACGAAAAGCGTTCTTTCCGGATTGCAGAGCCGCAAGGTCTCTGCGAGGTGTGTTCCGTCGATGTTGGACACGAAGCGGACGTTGAGGTCGCGCTTGGAGTATGGTTTCAATGCTTCGGTGACCATGACGGGGCCAAGGTCTGACCCGCCGATACCAATATTGACGATCGTATCGATCGTCTTTCCGGTGTATCCCTTCCAAACACCGTTCCTGACGGCGTCCGAGAACACCCTCATATGGTCTAGTACGTCAGCTACCTGATTGACGCCATCTTCTTGGATTTTGAAGTCGTCGAAGTTGCGCAGTGCGACGTGCAACACGGCACGATCTTCAGTGTTATTGATGTGCCCCCCAGAAAACATAGCATCACGATACCGTTCGACACCGGCTTCGCGGGCGAGGGAGAGGAGCGTATCCAAGATAGGCTGCGTGATGAGGTTTTTGGAGTAGTCGAGCAGGAAGGTGGTGTTTGTATCGGTAGGATCTGTGTAATCCTTTGAGAACTGCGAGAAACGGGTAGGATCCTGGGCGAAGAGGTCCCTCAATACGAGCGAGGCATGCTGCTCGTCGTATATTCGCTGGAGTTGCTTCCAGGCATCGTATTCTGATTAGATAAGGATATCGTTAGCAAGTCGTGCGTGATACAAGAATCGGACATACCAGTAGCGAGTCTTCCGGTCATGCTGGTGCACGCACGCAAGCACGGGGAAAGCAAGGGAGTTAAGTACGGCTGACTGGGACGGAAGATAATGCGATTATATCACAACTGCGTCAGACTAGCGTGGGAACGGCCGAACACATATGATTGGGTGAACCTACTTGAGTAGACAGGACCGCTGAGCGTCAGATTCCTCGCACGTTTCCAAGCTCGGGAGGGAACGTGAGCAAGACTCGGAACAGGATGAGTAAGGGGAATTTAGTCTTCCGAGTATATTTGAATTCTCGGAGAGCCTGTCCTGTCCTTCCATGGTCCACACGGTCCAAATACTTGTTTGTCGCTATTTGTGTTCAGTGGCATTGTTCCCCTCTGGTTTCAGTTTGAACGTTGTTGCCGTGGGTGTGGGCCAAGCGTTTTTCTTATCTCTCTTCTGCCCATTTTTTAATATCTTTTTAAAACCATTTTCTTGCTCGATGTCGACCCAGGAAGAGCAACCCGTCCTCGCCTCGCCTCCAGTCCAGCTTCTCCCCGTCTTGGATCTCCCAGCAAGACGCTCCTTGAAACGCTCTGCCTCTGTCGCGTCACTTCCGACCCCGCCACGCACTCGCCACAAACGGTCCCGTGGTCAGACACGCTCCCCAGTGTCGAGACACGTCGGCGATGAGGATGATAGCGATGGCAACTCGGCATCGAGCGACAACAGCACCTACACTACACACATAAATCGCGTCAAAAGCAAAAGCAGTGGTGATGAAGCCAGTCAACCGCTCGAGGTACCCATCAAACGAACGTCGTTTGTTCTTTCCAGTCACAACGACGACGAGGATGAGGAAACGGCGTTTTGGATGGGACGTAAGCGTCAGAAAGGCGAGCACGGAAAAAGGGAGTCGGAAGTGGGCGAGCCACTGGACTCTTCACCCCGTCCTGCGTTACTACATTACAGCTTCAAAGGACCCGTATCGCCCCCTCCGTCCCGTCGTCAACCTCGGGCTCTTCCTAACCGTGCGGTCTCCATCGAACCATCCCCAGCTGCTCCGTCGACACCCCCTCGCAAGCTCTTCCTTCGTGCTTCGCCTCTTAAAACACCCACTCGAAAAGCGAAGAAGACTTGGCCTAAACAGTTGCCTGCCCGTGACTCACCTGATAATCCCTTCCTCAACAATGGCACTAGTGTGTCGAGCCAGAAACGCCCAACTGGATGGGATAGTTCGGATGACGAGGCGCGCGAGGCAATCATACCTGAGCCCGTTCGCAAAGATGAGCCCACATCCATATCATCTTATGGGGAGAAGCCAACTATCACATACGTCTTGTAAGTCTCCCTACTACTTCCGATTCAATCGTCCATTACTCATCCTATTCATCGCAGTCGCGGCCAAAAGGCGACGATGACCAACCCAATGTATAGCGTTTCGGCAGCAGCAGAAGCGGCGTCGAGGCTACCCATCGATCACCCTGACTACGAGCCACTAGAAGTGTGCCCTCCTAGACGACTCTTTTTCTCGGGAGGGAAGCGCGAGAGTAAGAATAGCAGTGGTGAGAGCGTCGGGTTTTCAGATGGTGCCAAGCGAGGCAAGTCGCACTTGTCTCGTAGCGATGGAGAAGATCCCCAATTGGCGGGGGAGGAATGCCTCGACGCTAACGTGGACAAGAAGTCGCTCTTACCACACGACGAGGATCGTGAACCAGTCTTCACAAAGCCTCCTCGCGAGTCCTCTCAACACCGCACGGATCCTGAACAGGAGTCAGATGCCAGGGAAGCGCTCCGCCGAGTTCGGGAGGAGCGTGAACGTAGAGTCAGAGCTGACAAGGAACGTCTTGGGCAAACGGAAGGCTTGCGAGCTGGTGCGGTCGTCGCCGAGAGGGACGATCCCATCAGGCGGGCCTGTGGCCCACCTCGTTGAAGTTTATGGGGCTTGGTCCCTCCCATCTAGCTTCCTTTCGTCGCCTTCTTTTCTTTCTCACCTCGAATCACTTCTTGATTCTGCGATACCTTTGCGTTTTTCGTCGTTGTGGTACTTTCTCGATGATGTCTCATTTCTTCCTGTACCACTCCACACAACCCATCTACCCCGCGCTCCGTTCCTACATACTACATACGCATCTCACCGCGACACCTCTCCACGCCCACTCTGCATCTCATGCGCACTCCCCTACTCCTTATCTTATCCTATGCTCAATTCAGAACTATAAAGACTACGCATTGTCCCTCACTCTTTCTATATCTAAAGTGACGTATGTACATGATTATGCTACTTAGTTTCGTGGCTGTAGGCTCGACACAGGCAGTATATAAACGTCTAGAATTTTCGCAGTGACTAGCAATTACATTCGACGTTCTAGGACTGATAAGTGGCAGGAGCGTCGTCCGTGTGCTCCGCGCCCAACCTGCAGAGACAGTACATATCGGCTGTAACTTCGACTGACCAGGATCGGCGAGTACGGTGACGGTCAGTCCTCAATCAGGGAATAACTAACGTACATAACGGCTTGTGATTGGGAATGGGGGCTATGAGTTGCGGCCTCTTAAACCAATTGGCTCACCAACCGATGTGCTGTTGCGTGTGCACAATCTGTTTTATAATGGTTTTAGATCGGAACGTTCGACAGCCACAGGCTCGGCAAGAACAGCATCCGGAGTCCATCCAAGGCACACCGCCTTGTTCTTGTAGGTTAAAGGTGAATTCAAGGGGCCGATCATCGCGTCTCAGACGCACTGGTACGTGTGAAACGGCATACCAGTGGAAGAACGTGCCGCGACTCGGGGAGGGTATGTACACCGAACGAGAGATACATGGTTGCCGATGCACACCAACTTAGCTTCCCTGTCGAATTATGAGTTATGCCTCTTTCTTTTCATCGTAAGTGTTGAAGGGTGCATACTATACTGAGTTCTTTTGACGACGGCCGAGATGGCAGGCGCAACATAGCGTGGCAAAAATGTGGACACCGATATGTATTGGACCCTTTTGCGCAACCTCTATCTGGTGACTAGGCTCCCACCAACGGACTAACCGCTGGTGACCATGACGAGGCTAACTTATCTCGACCACCACGGCATGACAGTGAGAAATCTCTTCTTTGGCTTGTGTGGAAATTGAAGTTCAAAGGGTGTTCCACACTGCTCACCCCTGCCACCCCCTGCCAGAGACACTAGACTTATCACCGCTCAGGATGCACAGGCGGGAGACGCGGTTCCTCCGAGCGCCAACACGCTTGATCACAGTTGCACTGCCCAAGCTTTGCGACAAAATTGTCCAAGTACCCGTCCTGGGCCCAAGATCTTTTTGTTTTTGATAGGCGCTCAGAACGGACCAAGGCAAGTTTGCCTGAAACAGCCCGAAACTTGGAATCACGCGCGTGCCATCAGGTTCCATCACCGATTTGCCCGCTTTAACCTTGCATGGGTCCATTACGAGAACCTTCTCACAACGTCCAAAAGACAATTGAGGGCTTGCAGGGAATCTTCATATATGTACTCCTCCATCCGTTCCCAGGTGGGCATTCTTCTTTTGTCTCCGTGCTGCCCCCACCTTTGCTGCCGGTCCCTCACCGCAAGCGCCATGTCTATTGGCTACGAGGAACAAGCGTGCGTCTACATTCAGCTCACAAAACCCAGTTGACACGACGAAAAAAAAAAAAAATCGCAGGATAATCCACAACTACATTGAACTTGCAGCCCTCAGTGCGTTTCTAGGCGCCTTTTCCCTCTCGATGTCTCCAGTGCTTACAGAACAACATGTGCACCGGAGCAGCTGTCCTTCTCTACGACCACCTCATTACGTTCGCGGAGGAGGTCACGTATATATGGGCACGCCTGAAACATGCATCTGCGATTCTATTCTTCGTCAACCGGTACCCTAGGGTGTTTTTCGACAATTGCACAGACAGTGATATCACTTGCTACTGTATCCCCAGAGGTACTTCTTTCTTTTCCGTTACTTAGTTCTTGGCACGTTTCTTCATATGTTTGTTCCCGTGGTTCGCGACTGCTCGTCTTCAGAGGTATGGACTGGTATTTCAAGACACTGACCGCGCCTGACTGACGTGTATCCGTGCTTTTCCCCTTCCTATTCTTGTGCCTGCCGGCGTAGGTGCATACAGTACATCCACTGCCGACAAGTGTTACTCTTCGTGAATCACACATTCGTGTGCAGTGCGTGGTTACATTGCACGGGGTCATACTAGTAGACGTGACCCTCACCTATTATCATAGTGCTTTTCATTCTTCGCACGTATGCGCTCTATGGCAAAAATAATCGTCTCCTTGCTCTTTTTTCCCTTACTTCCATCACTCTAGCATCCGTAGTAGCTGTGTGTTTTCCCATTGACTCTCTTCACTCTGTTGTCTTAACTCAACAGCTTTCTTTTCGCCTCTCCTAGTGGTCCCTTGTAGGTCAGCAAGCGACACCAGCAGTCAACGTGCCTGGCTGCCAGATGATCTACAACACCAAAACGCGAGTCTTTCTCTCGCCCCTATTGAAATCGTGCTCACCACAGGATGCACTGCGACAATGTAGTGCCATCCGTGAGTGCCCCATTTGTCCTTGTAGTCGGTTATCACTTCACGTATGTCACTTCAACACACCACAGATCTCGCTGTACCTTATGAAGCGCTATGCGTATTTGACACATTGGTATTCGGGCTGACAATGTATAAGACATTCAAGGTTGGTGTACAATCCAAAGGACATTCCAAACCGGACTTGGTGATGCTTCTCCTTCGCGACGGTGAGTCGTTGATCGGTTCGTGTTGTAGCAACATTTGTGATGTTTTTCGGTAGGTGCGATTTATTTTGGGTGAGTTGCTGGATGTTCGACGGGTGACAATGCAGTACACTGAACGAGCGCAAAACTGACAGGATCGTCGCAATTGCGAATTTCGCTAATATCGTTTCGTTCTACGTATGGAAGCTTGATTTCGTATCTATTATCAGGGCGGCTGACGCGTTTAACAGGTTGCTCCTGTGGGTACCTTTATTAAGTCCCGGTCACGATGACAGCGCCCGAGTCTCACCGGGACAAATGCTAGGAACTTTTGAAGGGCGGATTATCTACCTTTTCAATATGGTGAGCACGGCGCTTCTTTTCATAGGACGGGTTTCTCATGTCGTTCCGGTTGTACATCGACAGTATTGCCATTACCATGGTGTCCAGACTCATGCTCAACCTCCACAAAACCGCGGATATCGGGATCTTCTCGCATAGGCAACACCTCACCAATGGCTATGGTGCTACTATATTTACGTCTCAGCTGCTTGAGCTCGAACAAGAGTGGTATCTACCGACAGTACCAGATTGAACTCGTCTCAGTGTTCAGTTTACTCATTCATTGCGGTTACCCATCGATGGATGTGGGCTCTTGACATCGCTCACTCACCCCTTTGCACACCGGTTGTATCATACGAGTTCATTTATTTCTTTACCGCGCTATAAACCTCGCATCTTCGTGTAGCCAATGACATGCAAGGTCTCCTGAGGTGGTCTCCCATGTACTGACCGAATGCCTGTTGGGACACATTCAGCGGTGAGCCAACTATACGATGGTGAGTTGTTTTCTACGTGGCCCATGTGCGCATGCAAGCTTCACCCGTGTTTCATCTCCCATATTCAAACCTAAGATCTCGTCTAACGAGCACTCCAGTACGACTATAAAGCAAATCGTGAGCCCACACTGTTTATTTTATAAAGTGATAATGTTACTAGGTCGTGTTTAGATGCACGTTGAACGTTGACAACGTTGACGAATCAGTACGATAAAAATCCATTATAAGTCCTACCCGGGGCCCGTCCAACTCGCCCCGTGGCAAATCCTCTCATGTCATAGTCCAATTGACCGACCCAATGCTTATCAAGGAATGTGAGTAGCCGGCTTTGCAGGTTTGACACATTCTCTGACTCGAGCACATCAGCAGTGCCCCTGCTGGCCTTGGCGTTGCGTCATGTGGTGAGGGATAATGCTCACTGGACAAGTATCTAGTTCACAATCTTTTTTCCCTGGTGTTGTTCATATATGACTGCCCTCTTACACTCGCAATAGAGGTAGACCTGTTCTGGCGTCAGCCTCGTCCGACTTGGCGTTCGCCTTTTCCACTGCCAACAGATACAGAGGCCTCTTGGGCCGTATACCGGTGCTTTTTGCTTCCCAAACTACAACGGTTTATACAGCCCAGTACGGGGAAACGGTCCTCTGTTTCCAACCATGTTGACGCCTATTCAGCAGTGGGATCAAATTGGATCTGAACGCGTCTCTCGATTAACTTGCATGGTGTGTAGGTGTTCGAGCTTGCTTATCTCCGGAGAGATCGTTATAGCAATCCTTCAAACGATCGGGACGGGTAAGATATCTTATGGGATCATCCCTATTTGTTGACCAGCACAGCAGTGATCAAGATAGTCCGAGTATGTGTCTTCTACGACGAAGACCGACGTATCCCGATTCTCCTCGTTGTGGTAGCAATGGTCGATGCGGGAACGCACTGTGCGAGTAAAACTGTACAAATAACTCAGAGGTCTTTGCCAAGTAATACATAGTGGGCGCTTCTTGTTCGTCCACCACCTGCACCGGAGGAAATTGCGGCAGCTCACAGCGTGCACCGTGGGCGCCCTAATCGGATGACTTTCGTGCAGTATGCCTAGTCCCCTTGTGTCATTCACTCCCATGTTTCATGCCTTCATACTCAGGGCTTCGCGTAGGTGCAAATTCGTGCATGATCTGACACATGCTGAGGCTTGCTTTTGCTCTAGAGTGGGCTGCACCATAGGGTGGTCAGCTGTTGTTTGATGCTCTCGTTTTTGTCCTCACGCTGAGAGGCCGATTAGTGCTTATTCTCTTGGAAAACGGATGGACTTTTATGGCCTTGTCACCGAGAGATGGTATGTCCTCTGTTTCGGACTTGGAAATACAGAATAACTTGGTGATCCTAATAGATGCACTGTACTTCGCGTACGTGTCTGTTGTTCACGATGTTCGTGATTATTGAGATCTTGAGATATGACTGTGTGATCGCCGCAAACATCGCAAACATTACTACATATTTGGTGGTAAGTCGTGTGCCAGGAACATCTCGTTTCTTGTCTTGACTCCCCTTATCCAGATGACAGATGCGAGCATTTAGCTCATCCGTTGGTTGCAATCTAGAGTCTGACACCCAGAAAGCCATTCGAAAGATGGATGCTGTCTACCTCAACGAATGTGTAAGTGCCATGTTCTGTTTGTGCTGCTTGTAATACGTCACTTATACATGATTTGGGCAGTTTCCCCGTTTTGAAGGCTTCGTGCGGTGATGACCTCGAGGCCGATGCTGAACCTTCGGGACCTAGAGCGCAAGGTGGGTCTATCTTGCACGGCATGGGGATGTAGGTATGGCCAGATGCATTGCAGTTGGCGGCTGAGCCTCCTGAATGTTATTTGGTTCGTCATCAGACAGGGTTTCATCAACTATCCATGGAGTCTCCCGTGTACCCGGGAACCTCGCACATTCTGGGTTCTGGGAGGACTGTGGATACATGTTGAGATACAATCTAGCATGCTGACATTCTCCCACTTACGTTGCTCTGGTCAAAATTAGACAGCATTACTTTTACGATGGACACTCATACGACAATGACCGTGCCTCATCCACACTGTAAGTCGGTAGACCGTGAATTGGGGACAGAGCTTCATTGCATCGCTGCCGTTGTGTACGACCGCCTCGGCGTGGCTATGAGAATGATTCGGTACAGCATGGAAACTTTAGTTGGAGGGATTCCGGGATGGCAAGGTTGGGTACGCGAGACTTATGATCCACCAACTGCATCACGTCTTGCGACTTGCTGTGTTTACCAGTTGTGATTTTCACCCATGAGCAGTTGTTACCTGTGTTACACGCTCATTCAGCCGATCAGAATAGTCGCAGCTTCTGGGAAAACTGTTGTAGGCAAGCCGGTGTTGAAAAGCTAGACACTAGCATCGTTTTACACGAAACGTCGTCTGGATCCACTGCGCGCTGTTGTATCACATGGGCCGACTATGCAAACACTGAAGTCAATGAATTGAAAGAATAGAAAAAGGCAGTGACACGCCCAACAAGCTAAACACTGGATTGACGGGCCAATAGGGTATGTCAACGTCCAAAGAACTGCTTACTTCGTGAAAACAAACAGTGGTATATGCAAATCATGAGGACAAGTCCTGTCAACACCAACCCAACTTAAGTCGTACCCCAGAAATACCTTTCCAAAGACGTGAACAAGTCGGGAAAGAAAGAAATCTCAAGCTACAACGAGACCCGCAGCAAAGGCAAGCACCATGCTGGCACCCGCCGGGATGTATTGAGCGAGTGCGCCCCCAGATTTACCAGTAGACGACGGTGAAGAGGAACTAGAAGTTCCAGAGGGAGAGGATGCCGAGGACGTAGCAGGGTAAGATGAGCCAAGTGCTTTGATTTCAAACGTCTCGGATGTTGCGTAGACCTGATTATATGACAAGATTTCAATTTTGTAGAACGCAGGAAACAAGCAAGAAAAAAAACTAACGTCGGAGGAGTTCAAAGGATTCGCTAACAGAACGGTATATCCGCTCGCAGCTGGTTGCGTCGACTGTTGTTGCGTGATTGTCTGGGAACAGTCATAATTTTCCTCAATAGCGATGATAGCAATGGGCTCGACGAGAACAGAAGGGTTCGAATTGGCGAGGCTATGAAGAGTATTTCATTCAATACGCGTCTACCGAGTTCAAGCAAAATGCGACCGACAGAATAGTGAAGTTGCTATACGGAGACGTGTTGCAAGTCCAAGCCAGAGTGTTCGAGGATTGAGCAACTGCATCATGGGTTCAATGCGGGGTGAGCTGGGAAAAGACATCACTCATACAACATACCCCACCAAGAGTTAGAGGAAGGGTTGGTGACTGTCAGCTGCGCAGAGGCAGCGCTGACAAGGGCAACAGCAGTAACAAGGATGCGGGTGAGCATGGCTTCGTGTAGAAAGAAATTAAAAGCGAAGGGAAGCAAACGAGCGACGGGGGGGGGGACGACGTGCCAACGAGGACTAAACTTTGAAAATGGCAACCGAATGGGCACATGTGGCTTTGCGCCTGTCGACCATTTTGAATCGCCGACGACGGGACGTGCCGACAACTACCTCCGCGGTCGTTCTGTGTGTATATGAGCAAATCGCCGGTCAAGAAATGAGGTCAGTGTTAACACACGGATACTTCGAGGTGCTGCATCGGCGGATGGGACACCCGAAGGTGCATTTGACAGCAGAAAATAAATCAGGTCTAACCACAAGCTAGTCCGCCTTGTGATATGTACATGCCATGCACACAAGCAAGTGGTGACTTGGCCAGAATAAACCAACTGCAATGGGAGACACCCTTCTGCAGGAACCGCGATGTATTAGTCCAATGGGCGGCACTTAACAGCACCACTGCAAGCAACGCAAACTAGATCACACGACAAACAGAAGGAGTACTACCTATGCTACAGTCCTAGCGCTCTCCGTGAATGTGTATCATTAGGCGTTGCGATGTACCTCGCTGTAGGTTGCAGGACTCCAAGGTTCATTGGTGAACTCTTGCCCCGTCGATACGCCGACCTGGAAGTAACGTAGAAATTCTATGAGCATCAGGTGAATGCGTATTGGGGTCGGAAGACCCACAACTGGGGTACATCAGTCACAGGGTACAACACGCGCTGCAGAAAAATAGTCTGACCTCTAATTTTTGGATCCCGAAGATTCATCATCAATCTCGATATCATTGCCGCACAAAGCCTTTCAGAAAGACAGATTAATCAATGGGCTGTGGGGGTAGAGCGGACCCCCAGAGCACTCACAAGTTGGTTGGACTGGATAGCACGGACTTTGCGTATGGCTATTTGAAGCATCAGATTCAATACTTTCAAGTTGATCAAAATAGGCTGTTAATTCACATCCGCTACCTGGGTAATGGGAATGATATTCGAGACGGAAGGGGGTTAGTTGTGGGCACGTACTTACCAGGAATACGGTAATATTTGCGACGTTCATGACCGTCATCACGCTGCCACATCCCCGGGGATCAGCATTACGGCAATTACAAAGGAATGGAGATACAAACGCAAAGTACATTGCACCTATCGGTAATGATAAGTCAAGGTCCTGACTTCAAGAGAATGGACGTACCATCACGCAATAGCACATCTAGGAAAGTTCGTTCCCCCGTTCTATCGACCCGCGTCAGTTTCCAAAGCGTGAAGGCAAAAACGAGAGCGTCGAGAAGAAGCTGCCCGCCCCAAGCAGCGGCGTAACCTGACATACTTCAGCACATACATTGGAGTATATGCAAACTCGAGCCTACGTGGAGCCCTGGTAGCACGAGCATAAATATGGCAGGAAGTATCGGGAGAAACGAAACATACTGTGATGGGTAGATCGGTCCGAGACACCCAATTAGTGCCATGTATTTCGGTGGCGGAAGTGGTGGTCCATGAAATAAAAATGCCCACTACGCATCACTCCGTGACCACGATCCATGAACCACGTAAATAGCTCTACTCACACAACAAACTCCTGCAGATATCAATGCTACTATGATGAAGAGGACTAGGACTCGACGGTCTTGGTTGTAGAAGGCGTACACCCGCATCATCATGATCACTAGGGTGATGCTGAAACAGCGGAGAGATCCTGATGATAGGCTATGCTTACCTGACCCGATGGACTGCAGAATGGCCATGATGATCTGATCGCACATGTGCAGATTCTGGCACCTACGGGTAGTATGGATTAAGAGAGATATGAATCAGGTTTAACCTATTCCCACCTCTGAGGGAGATGTCAAGATGGTTGGACGTTGTTGAGTGTTTTAACGCACCGGGCTGTTTGAGCCACCGCTGTCCGCAAGAAAGTTGACCATAAAGGCAGGGATGCGACCGAAGAGGCCTATGTATCGGTTGGCAATGAAGAGGGCAAATGCCCACGTCCGACGAGGCTGGCACCAGAACAGATCGACCTCCCTTCCAAACGTAAGTGCATAGTCGTACATGAACAACACTAGGGACGCGCAGCGAGTCAGACGAGGTCAAACAAGCACTCCATCCTCACTGTATGCTGCAACATTGAGGCTTGCAACAAAGTTACTTTTTCAGTCGTTCGATCAGCCAGGGTTAAATGAGCAGAAGCGGGTACTCACATTCCGGAGTACATTGCCTAGAAGACGGCGAGGTGGAACGGGGGTATGGGAAATTCCTCAGGCAAACATTTTATATAGAGAAGTTGATATACTAATTAGGCCTAGATTCCCAATGAAGGGAGACTTTGACCAGGGGTAGGGTTACTTACATATCGGAGCCCCCGGAGGGGCAGCAAGCAGGAGCGAGAGAATGGAATACTGCACCTATCTGGAGAAAAAACAGACAAAGAAACAAAAGACACGTCCAACGGGTGGGCTGCAAGGTCATTCTGAGGAGTGGCAGGTTCATCTGGCCGAATGGCATTCAAAGTCAGACTTTAAAATGAAAACCAGCGCTCGGATCTCGTACGAGCGCCGAGTCAGTGAACCTTGAGTTGCACCCTTGCTGTGCGCAAGGTTTGGCGTCGCTTGGCAGGCGCGGCGCACGTGCCACAGGTGGGGCGCGCCTCTCCACGCCCACGTCTCCACTGACCATGCTCTCCTCGGAAGATGGTGTTCCGCATGCGTGCGCCGTCGTCATGAGAATCCCCACAGGGTGCGACTGTGATGTTCGTCGCGACGATGCTCCTGACACGTAGAAGAGTGGTGTTCTCCAACGAAGCAAAGTCCTTACTTTCCTTTGCCTCACCGACGCTTTCACTCATCCGCAGAGCTCTGGTCTGGTGCTGAGATGTCGACGCTGCTGGTTAGGACCGCGGGAGAACGTTACCAAAATCGATTGCGGTCGTCGAAACAAACTTGAATACCTTCCAAATGTGGATAGCGACGCTCCTATTCCGATTGCAGCGAAGCATCGAGGAAGAGTCGCCGTCTCGGAAAGGACACTCCATTTCCCTGACCGAGCGATGGCCCGTGCACCGTTTCTCTCTGGCGACTCCCGCTTGCGACGCTAATAAAAGCCGGAGAGAGTCGACGCACACAGTCGTCCACCCCCCTCTTTCTTCTCCTTCTTCCCCTCCTCACTTGCTCGAATCGCACAAGCGTACTTCTACCCCCTCGCACTCCGGGCCTACAAGTTACATAATTATTCGCCGCTGAATCCGCACAAATTAAACTTCTTTCACGTCACATTAAGTATAATCGATCTCCACCATGAATGCACCCGCCTCAGCCTCCTGCTCCAGTAACACCATCAGTCCCGCTGTCACCCACGGCCCAGTGGTCAGGTCTGTATATACCTCAGACACAGCAGTGTCTACTCCAGAATTGAGCCCAGTATCTTCCCAACACCCTCCCGCGCCACCTACTCAGTCAGATCCTTCGAATATCAATCACAGCACGAGCAATTCCATGGCTTTCTTGCACTCAGATAATCAGACTAATTCCCTTTCGCACAGTGCGTTTTTTTGTCATCTCCATGCCCCCACTGATACTTGAACCGTCTCGTCTTCTTCTAAGATAATCCAAGTGAATTTCCTTCCAAAGCTTTTCTAGAGCATTCCGGAGCCAGCCCGGTAGATTCTTCGTTTCAGGAAAAGGTCCAAGGGCGTATCACACGTGAGCTCTCTCCTCTTATCTGTGTTTCCGTGTCTGACCATGCATGCACAATGTTGCAGCTTCCCGTAGTTTTCCTGCTGCATCCGACACCGAGTACTCGCGACGCCTCGCTGGAGAGGCCGCGGAAAATGTGTGTTCAGAAGGATCCGCTTCGCCTACTAGCACGGACCCGGAGAGATCCATGTCAGCCCAGCGCACTCCAAATATTTATATCAATGGTCTTCCCCCACACTTTTCGGAGCAGGATTTGTTCGCGCTTACACGACCTTTCGGCGTGGTCAAGAGCGTAAGGACGTTTACCAGACACGTCAGCGAAAAGCCAACGTAAGTAGTGCCACTTGCTGCAGACGTCCTTGCTGACCACCGTTCGCTTCTGACAGCGGCTACGGTTTTGTTCTGTAAGGCATCACATAAAGTAACCCTCTTCTACACTTGCTGACCTAAGGCTGTCGCGACCGATCGGTCAGATTCAGTGACATCGAATCTGCTGAAAGATGCATTGAGGGCCTTCGAAAGTACCGTAACCTCCACCCGTCTTTTTCCAAGGTTCGTCGGTCTCCCCCCCAGTCGGCCAAGCTTACTCATTGACGCATAGCAAGTACACCGTATCCCAGGAACTATATATGCACAGCAAAGTATAGCACAGCCTGCAGAGCAAGACCCAGCGTCGTTCAAGGCAAGAATGGAAAGGCTGAAGGACGAAACATCAACCAATCTTTACATTGAGGGGTGAGGAAGAGTTAACATTTAGGCACCCTATACAACCGACTGATTTCGCGCCAAGCCTTCCCCTGACAATCGATGAAAAGGTAATGGACAGAGTATTTTCACTGTCAGCGGCCAACTGAAGCGAACGCCTGGTTTTAAAGAGTCTAGCCGCATTGATGACTCCGCACAAAATTAAAAGTAGCCGGTTTTTCAAGACCAAACTGAGCGATCCACCTCGCATAATTGCTTTCGTCCGGTGCGTCCGTGGCCTTCTCAGTCATATAAGGACGCTGATCCTACTAACTATCCAAGCCTGGAAACGCGTGCGGCTGCAGAAGAAACGATCGAGCGTTTGCACGGCAGAATGGTCCGAGGTTGGAACGACCCTGGCTGTCGGATTTCTGTACGTTTTGCAGATAGTCCTGAACAACGAGAGCTGCGAGTAAGCATAATCCCGTACCGCCGCGGATGACACTGACATTTCACCCTCGAAGCGCACTGAGCGAGTGTTGAAAAGCGGAGATAACTCGCCTTCCCGTTTGACGATCGCACAAGCTGCGCTGCTCAATCTTCGGGGCCAAGAACTGCAAACCGATTCACGCAAATCCCCGAGACTTCCCCAGTACTACGACCCCCCTCCGGCTGGGAGACGAAGTCCGAACGCTTTCCTGCAGCCCCAACCTGCCCTCGACTATATTCCTGCTTTGCAACCGCTTCCTGTTTCACCATCCGCATCCAGCAACTTAGTCTATAATCTTTACAACTCGCCCGTGTTGCCCGTAAGAGATTTGCAAGGTAATACGGAGATGGACGTTCTCCTACAGTCAACGCAGGGTCTCGGCGTAGGAGGGCCATTATTCGATTATGCCTTGGGAAGCAATGCACTTGGCATTGATTACCAAACAGCCCAGTCCTCACTTCAATCGCTCGCGAGTACCAGGTCAGTATCGAGTGCGCCATCCGCTCGTCCCCGTGGACAGACACAAGCACGCAATGGTTTCACTCCCGCAGAGGAGGTAATCCTTCAGACACATGCTAGGCGTCTCCGGATACAGACAAATTCGACGAATGAGACTCATCTTTCTAAGTCAGACCCAACGCTTACTGCGCCCGTGTCGGATGCACGGGACTTCACAAGCAACCAGTTGTTCCCTAGCACGAATCGATTTCCCGCTGCGCCGAACCAGTTCCAGCTTGGGCGGCTACGAGCAACGAAGTCTTTTCAAGACTTTCTGTCCACCATATCGGAGGATGAGACCCACGCCCTCGTAGGCGATCCGTGGTTTGCGGCACAGTCAAACCCCATGGCTCTACACGGCCAGGGAGCACTCCATACCTACCTGTCTGCAAATGTCGACGTGGCGGACCTCAGCCTCGCCCAACAAGCTAGCCACGCTATCAGGATCACCACACCGAACCAAGACGAGAAAGACCAAAGCTGGACAGATCTCCGGCAGGGTGGAACGGGTGCGATTGGGGGTCACCGCAGTCAGCTTCGGCTCTCTACGACGTCGATATGTCGGCCAGTTACCACTAGGTCATCTTGCGCCGACAATGATTCATATTATCATCATTCATCTAATCCTTCGGACAGCCCCATTACTATAGGCTCCTCCAGTGAGATCAATACCGATCATGTTTACCCGCAGAAGGGAGGGCGAGCTCAGCAGGTTGACAATGGCAATAAGGCGCATGCTGGTCCCGTTCCAAGGGTGGCGACTTCCCATACAAATGCCGCCCTGTCGCCTTCCTCCGGGGATTCCGCAAGGGCGAATGGGTCGAAGTCACCCACCGTTGTTTCGCCGGCCCTGACCTACTCCTCGCGGACTCCATCTACCCTCAGTCCATCCACACCCTTCTTCGGTTCTTTTGGAAGTATCCATGATATGTTTGAAGCTGTAACGATGGGAAACGGGGGCGTGATGGAGAAGGACGTCGAGGTGAAGGTAAGATCCAAGTAAACTGTTTATCGAAGTTGCCGCTATGTTTCTGCAATCGCACATTTTTGAGCTATGTATGTTGCACACCGTTGAACTACCGCAGCCTCCTAACGATGTATGCGTGCGCTTTTTCTGTCGTATTCCTTGCGTAGACGTTTTCCCCGTTTCCGTTGTAGTTACTATGTAGTGGCTAGTCGAGTGGTGCGCAGGCGTAGCAGTGTCACGCGTCACGATCCAATTGTCAAGGTCACATATTATCATTGCATAAGTACTGCTGTATTGGTCACGACTATAATAATGGGGGTCAACGGTTCCGCAACTGTCACTGACCGTCAGATCCAGTAACTGATACGCACTCATGTGACGTCCCAAGTCAATGTGAAGAGGAGGTGCAAGTACATTATTATGATGAACAAAGGGACCTTGGATTCGGAGACCTCATTGCGGACGGAGTGTCGGCTTGGTTACATGCGACGCAGCGGCTCGCAAGATTTCTGGGTATGTGCAATCCGAGGCAGATGGAACTGGGCCTTCCCCACACGGGAACCTTCAGTGCGTGCATATTACGGCCATACGGGAAACGTTGGTAGTAGGCCAAACAAGGTGGCACGAAAGACCCTCGTCCGAACGAGTGCCATCCATCGGTCTCTTGGACACTTCAGTAGCTAGTTTCGTCGCACGCGTCGCGACCTCCTACAGCAACGCTGGCGCTGAGCGCTGATTAGTACTACCTTCCTACTCGACGCTCTTTCAGAACTATCCAGAATATTTGAGCCGCGGATTTCAAGGCAAACGCGAGAGCTAAGTAGAGTGTAGACTCCCGAGGTTGCCACTACTTTCGTCGAAGTGACACCATTGTACGTTCTCGACTGTTGACTGAGAGGGCTTCTGAGCGATACATGTCATTGCATACTGTTTCACTTGCTGGTAACGATGTAGTGGTTGCTGATCGAGTGGTTGCCGCGTAGCCGTACTGCAAGCAGGGTCGCGTGGGCAATCAAGCCACAATCAAGTGAATGTCGTGGGTTCGAAGGACTTGGATGGTGGGTACAGGATATACCACATTTGGGAATTTAGAGTTGGCATACGTATGATTGCTTTGTCACCGATTGCAATCTCCATATCTTGATACACCGCGTCCGTCCACGTATTAGATGGACTTCTTCATGCAGAGCAACTATTATGCTCTCAGATACCCCGAAACTTGAAAGACGTGATGAGGAACGATAGAACGAGTGACCAAAGCGTCCTTTTTTACCTTGTTTAGGCTGTGGGATGACTGTTGCCATAAAGGGTAATTTTGTGTTTGATTGCCAGTCATCTTTTTTTTGACGGGTCCACAGGCAATCGCTGCAAGTGTGATTGCATTACGGCGGCGGGGTATATATCGAGGCCCACGATGCCCTCAACTCGATTCCCACCAGCGACCTCACCCCGCATTTCCATCCACGACGTCTACTTCAATCTTCACATCCACTGACATGGACGCCAACACCAACGCCGTCTCTCGTATCTCTACCGTGATTGGCCATTGGCGTGGCACCAGCTTGCAGACCTCGGCGGATATCGACGTCGAGGCGCAGGTGATAACTGGGCGTCACGCACTTTTCGCTTTGCCAGTTGTTCCTGAGCAAGCCCGTTCAGCTACTGCACCAACACGCACACCCGTACCCGCAGATGACGTGTCCCCCGTCTCAGACCCCATCGACGACTTCTTCGGCGTCACCCGTCTACGTGCCACAAGGGAGAGCAGACACGATACCTATCCGTCAGTATCTCGTGCCTCGGGTGTTATTCCTACGGATGGCGAAGCTCCCCCGCCTTACGTGGATGGCATTGAGCTGCCAGCGTATACGGTGGCATCGAGCGAACCCCCCACGCTTGCGATGTATCTCTTTAAATTTGGATTTTGTAAGTGTACCCCTACACTTCGCTACACGTAACTCACATCCCACACCAGTGTTCCCCCCATTCTGGATCCTCGGTGCTATAATCCTCCTCTCGCCACTTCACGCTCCCGCCGAATTTGAGCCCGCGAAACCGGAAGCCGAACGCCAAGAGCTGATAGGCATGATTAGGGAGACAGAGATTAGGTGGGCGAAGCGGTGTGCTTGGTCACTCCTCATTCTCGTCCTGGTGCTTGCCATGATGGCGGGGATTGTCGTTGCAGTTGTGAAGAGCGGGGCATGAGAGGTTGCCTGAGGAGGAAGGATCCAGGTCCTTTCTCTGCAACTATATCCCGCCCGTCCTTGGTATGTGGCGCGGAACGAATCGATCCTTGTTGCTTCCACTGCACACTTCCCGCACCAAGTAACAATTCGACGCGTTATATCGCCTTACTTGCAACTTGTTTCTCGCGCCAAGTGGGTTACTCGCGCACGCCAGTTTGTCCTGGAAGTACCTGAATCACGACCGCGACCGATATACGTCCCCCAGAGTACGGAGCACGAAGCAAGGTCTTCATTCACACACCTAGCTAGGTTTACGCCCCGAGGTACAGCCTTACTCTGATATTCCCCGCTTTCCGTCCTTGTCTTGCACCTTGCTGTGTAGTTTTCTCCCAATTTTGGTTATACCACTACCTTTCTGGTGTACTTTTTTTGGTTATTTCAGTGCTTGATGATGCTCACTTGGGCCGTCATGTTAAATCGCAAAGTTGTGTATATCACGAAATGTACTGTACGAGCAAACTGGCGCTGCTTATGAACGTCTCATTCACTAACTTCACGAGCTCGTGGGATGCGCGTGTGGCGAAGCGTGAACGTCAGCGGTTCAGAGATGGCAAAGTGCCTGCTCGCGGATGACGTTGGATGATGCAAACCTCGACGCACTTGACAGGCAACAGTCGACAAGACGATGATGTCTCATGCAACACGAGGCGTAGAGTTCGGATAAGTGATTGGCATCGTTACCAGCAGCTCTAGCGCGACTGAACACATCATTTAAGAAGGTACGTGACGGGCCCAACCGGCTGAGGTCCACGTCGAAAGGAAAGTCCGACTCCTGCAAGTTCAACGAAAGCAGCCTGTTCTGTATCTAGGTGGGCCAGTGACACAAAAGCTTCTCGAATCCCGGACTCAGTCTTGTCAGAGAAAGAGTATCGTTTACACCTCTCCTGCACACTAGCGCGCAGGTCCGGTTCGATGATCGGTTTAACCGAATCTCATCCCCGGAAATGTAAAGGTGAAGTGGTACATACTGCCGCGGGAACACAGAACATATAGTGTAGCAGCCGTAGAAGGTGGTAATTTTCGTCCACACGGTAGTCGTTTCTCGTTAGGGATAGTGTTATAGAGTTGAGGAAGAACTGGCCTGAAGATATTTGATCAAGGTTGACTGAGGAAAATGCATGATGCATCTACAACCCTATAACGGTCTTCAGGGGGGACAAAGGAGTAATTCTGAAGTAACACGGGGCATAACCCGAGGCGTCACGAGTTGGTAGTCGCTACACAGAGATACATTTCGTCAGGAACTCTTATGGCCTCTAGGCCCTTGCGTGATTAGTGCGCTTCACCAACATGTCGCCACACCTGGCAGAACTCCCGATCGCACACTATATTCACGGAGTGGAGAACGGGGAATTCAAACTGAACGCATTGCTTCACATGATCCAAGGGTACTGGGTAGGCACGTAGACAGTGCATGCGTAGCCAAGAGGCATTCCATCCTGGAGAAACGCAGAGTTCCGTCGGTAGTGTTCCATCCCTACTTAGGACTTGGATCTGACGAAAAATGGATCCATACGTGTCAGTCAGTCTAATCGGGGACCCGTATCGCCACGAGCAGCTTGTGCGGGGCAATTTTTAAGCAGACCGCTCGGTTGCACGTCGTGTATACATAAACGGGGGGACTCGTTGAAGTAGGTCAGGGAATTCGCCCTCCATATCTTCTCTCAATGGTCATTAATAAGTAGGTCCAGGGGAAAGGTATCATCGATAGTTGCCACGAAGTAAAGTACACGGCCACACGTGAGTTCTAAACAGACTTGAGGTGGGAAAATAAGCCGAATTGAGTTGCGTGAAACATGAGTTTGACACATTCCTGATTGGGGCAGGCAGCATATTCACAGCGGTTTGCAGCAGACACAATCTTTGAGAGCAACTTTTTTAAATCTGACGTGTGTCCCAAAAAAAATGCATCCAGATGATTAGGGGAAATGCAAGTTGATATAATATGTTTTAATATTTTATTACCAACGTGAAGTCCAAACGTTCAGCACTCTCCAAATGATGAGCGAGCAGTTTGCGCACCCCAAGTGTAAGTCCCACCCCTATTCACACCATTACATTGCACTGAGTCAGCCTCGTTGCATCCACATTGGCAATACATGCAGTCTGGACAACTGGCATCAGTGGCAACCGGTACAAGTGGTCTTGCATGGCTTGCAAGGATGACAAGTGGCGAGATGCCCATGCTGCTCGACGACACGAGAAGACAACCTGACATCAAGAAAACATTGAGTGCTTCCTCTCTCCTCAATGTTCCCCTTTGAGCTCTCTGACTCGACCTGACTTGAGCTCACCATTACT
Organism: Pisolithus thermaeus; assembly: GCA_024663475.1. NCBI lineage: Eukaryota > Fungi > Basidiomycota > Agaricomycetes > Boletales > Pisolithaceae > Pisolithus > Pisolithus thermaeus. The sequence goes on from JANFAF010000110.1 coordinate 98,986, forward strand.
CAACCTTTTGGCAGATCTCTTGACACCTGCTCATAGCATGCAACGTACATCAGAGGTGGCCACTTCTTCTGACAACCATGACCACTTTCAACTCAACTGGGATGTGATCGACCACGATCAACTGTATTTCCCCTCTGTACATGACAAATGGCTGATGACAATGGCTAGCGGCCTGGCAGCCTGGTTAGCGGACAGTGAGGACTCAAACTTCTTGGATGAAGATGGATCAAACTCTCCTGGTGTCCGAGATGAAGACTTCGAGCCTGGTGAGTAGCCCTACATTGTGCAGTCAGGCATCAGGCTAATTGCATTCGACAGTTCCTCAGAACCACTTCAGCCAGGTGTGACATGGCTGGCTCAGCATATCAATGCTGCGCTTTCGAGCCCTACATGGTTTCCATGGCTGGATAAGCAGTTGTGTCTTCAACATAAAGGTAATCTCTTTTGACTGACTCTCATCAATAGACCTGCATACTGGACATCCTACATCACCTCCCATGTTCATTATTCTCAGATGTGCAGCTTCAGGTAATCCTTTGGGGACTGTCCATCCTTGGTGTTGATAATATCCCCTCCACCCGGGTGCTCAAAGACTTTGACAACTCACTCCAGTCTCTTTATGGGATTCCATCAGTCCACTATCAAGGAGCACTGGGTCATATTTATTATGTCAACTACCTGCCTTCCATCATTGCACAAGTAAGTTGAATTTTCAAGTTGCAAACTGTAAAATGGTAACATCGATTCATACAGGAAATGGCTAATCCACACGTGCACCCACATATCCGTCATTACCCAGAAGATGCAGGTGGCCGACTCGACCAACCTTGGCAAGCATCAAGATGGCTGTGTGAGATCGATCCAACTATTGCTATGCCCATGATTCACAAGGCCTGGCAAGATTTCTATGTTTTTGAGTTGACGAAGTTGATGGATGGTTCGATGGTCATCCCTGAGTGTTGGTATACCAAACCTGCCCCTCAAAATTCCCCCCCTTTTGACTTTGAGTATTGGGCTTGTGTGTGGAGAGCTCACCCCGTTACCAGCGGCTGCACATGTGGTTATGTGATCCATGCGTATGATATTGTTGGGGTACCAGCAAGCGATCTTCTTCTCTCCTTTCCGCACATTCTCCAAACTTATTGTGTCAGTGATCAACTGGATCCATGCAATATCATTGGTAGGTTCGAAGTTCATTGTTTATTTGCACTCGTTAACATGTTGCAGGTTTGATAAGGGTGAGAGGGCATGGGGTCCTCCCATGGACATTAACTGACCCTACAGTTGGCAATGGGTGGCACATGTGGGCATGGGGACACTGTGTTCTTAGCTACATGATATGGCTCTACTGCGATGACACATCTGGCAACATGTCGAAGAAGTGGAACAAACACAACTCATTTCTTTTCACAGCTGCTGGACTCCCCCATGTTATGGTTCACAAAGAAAGCAGTATTCATTTCCTTGTGACATCCAACATCGTGCTGCCCCTTGAAATGCTTGATGGGATTGTGGATCAACTCGAGTAAGTCACATCCATACTTTATTACATGCAACGTTCCTCACTGTTGAGCTATAGTCATGCGCAAATGCATGGAATCTGGGCTTGGGACATAGAAGCAAGAGAAATGGTCCTTGTTATCCCAGCTGTCCTGGCGATGCTTGGTGACAATCCAATGCAGAGTGAACTCGCATGCCATGTGGGCCTACAGGGTAAATTTTTTTGTCGCAATTGCTGGGTCCAAGGGGTAGGGACAGATTCCAGGCAACTGCTACATTCCACCGGCAGAGTGGTACTAACAAACTTGGATGATGACACCCATTCCATTGAGACTGGGTCTCATGTGACCGACTCAGATGGGTCTCTTCACCAGAGTGTCGCACATCCATCAAAGGGCAAGGGCCGCCGGTCAGAGACAATGCAAGATCTTGTGGATCGAGCAAGGCACTTTCTTGGAGTGAGTTTTCTACCTTTTGCTACACCAACTATACAGATAACTCATTGCCTTCAAGGCAAACACCCCCCACACATGCCAAGATACAATCAACAGGCTCCATAGCATGTTCCACAAGGTTGCCAGTGGTAAGGGTAAGACATGGTACACGAAAATGAAGACAGACTCAGGCATCAAAGACACATACATGGATGTGTTTGTTGAGCGTATCCTCAAACATGTGAAAGGTATACATGCTGGAATGGATAGATATACTGATGCTGTTAGTGAAATTACTTGGGGCCATCCAATTGAGCAGTTCATGAGCCCAGTATGGAGGATTAAAGGTAAGAGTCCTCTGTGCAGACTGTATGATCCCATCACTCACTCATACCAGGCCTCGATCCCCATCAGGACACTCTGGTCGAAGTCCTGCATGTCATATTACTTGGATTCGTGAAGTATTTCTGGCATGATGCAATCTCCAGACTGACAGATGCTCAGAAGGCTGAGCTTCAGGTTCAGCTGGCGTCATTCAACATATCAGGTCTCGGCATCCCTCCCTTAGCAGGTCAAACTTTGGTTCAATATGCTGGATCCCTCACTGGGCATGATTTCCATGCTATATCCCAGGTGGCACCATTCGTACTCTATGACCTCGTACCACATGAATGTTTTGAAGCCTTCCTTGCTCTATCTTCGCTTGTTCCCCTCGTCTGGCAGCCGTCCATTGTCAATATTGAGGAGCACCTCGTACATGTTACATTAAGTTTTCTATGTTTTTCTCTTAAAATTGTACAGGTTGTCCTGCAAGCAGCAATCGATCACTTCCTCAATTGTACTGCCTGCTGGATGCCATGATGGTTCAATAAACCAAAATTTCACATTCTGCGTCATCTGCCCGACCACATTTGATGTTTTGGTCCCGCAATCCTCTTTGCCATGGAGGGGTTTGAGTCATACAATGCTGTCATCCATGACCACAGTATTCACAGCAACAGACAAGCACCATCACGGGATATTGCCCGTGGAATGGCCTGATGTCATTGTATTCGCCACCTCTTGTCTGGGGGTAGATTTTGCGCTTGAGGACTTGTAACAACTGAACTCCCTTATAGCGATGATGAATGCGAGTGGCTTGTGCCTGGCCCCGGCATCAAGTCGCTTCTCAGTATCAACACCCCATCATTCCAGAATGTGGTCGCAGATTATTTTGGGCTCTCCGATGATACAATCACCCGCATTGTTGGTAAGTTAATCATGGTCAGATGTGAATGGACTCAGAGTGAAAATATGAACACCAGGTTCATGTGTACATGACAAGACATGCCCTCGGCCACTTGAGAAGACAACTGCAGCATTGCGAGTCCCACATGCACTCCACCACGTCAAGTGCCATCTCTATCAAACCTGTCAGTCTGCAGTTGCATCGAACAGCGAAATATGTCGACTTGGAGACTTTGTTCTCGCACAAGAGCCTTGTGCACCCAGCGGCACACTCCCTCTGATCGGATGCCTTCAGGAGATCCTCCAGATTTGTCACTCACCAGCCCAACAGCAGAATCGAGCAAGTTGGCTTTTGCTCAAGATATTCCAAGTGACCAGCTTATCAGATACCTATCACCTGCCATGCATACAGGCATTGGGCTGGGTCCTGCTACCAGCTACCATAAGTTTTTATGTTCTCAAGTACCAGAGATTAATTGACACACTTTTTATTTAAGGCTCTTATTTGTTGCATCAACATCCAGCACAACTGTGCTGGGCATCAATGTACTGGGTCATCAGCAGTGTTCATATATGAAGAATGCGAAAAAACCATGAAGACTGTGTGATGCATTGAGCATCGTTTCCCCTCTGACCTCATACTGAACACTGCACAGATGCACAATGCTATTCACATCCAACAGTTCCACACTCAAGTCCAACAGATAGAGCGTGATTGGCTGATCCACACTGGTGCAGCAGCTGAGCTCAGTGCCCAGAAAATCAAGCAACAGAAAACTTCAAAACTTAACCCCACCCCCACAAGACAGTCATTTATAAATTCATCTATGACTCCTTCCACGACGGTACCAGCCCACTTCATAAATGTTTTTCATAGGACAGGTAAGCCCATTTAAAATCTTCGCAAGTCTCCCACACAACTGAGCCACGAGACATGCAGACACTTGACATGCATGTGACCTCATTAAGTGGTGAGTGTTGATCAACGATGTCTGTTTTTTTTTTCTTGACAGTGTTTGGTTGTCAACCCCAACAGTGTGAACACACATAGGACGGGTCCCCTGCGAGTGTTTTTCATTTCATTTCATTTTTTTTTTCTTTCAATCTGAATCATCTACCATGTCCCAGCAACACATGCATGGTAGCCATTTTTTAGCTTTTGAAACTATGGGAAGAAGTTTTCCAGTGCCAGAGCCCAGGCCACATCACAGTACATCAGGTAAGATTGTGCTATCTGTCTGGACGCAACACTGAGCTGACACATGTACAGGTACACCACGCCCTGTCCAGGCAAACACAACCCACACAGTAACATCTGACATGTCACGACTGACACCCAATGCTCTGGGTTCCCCACTGCATTGGAACATGACAGGTAAGTGTTGTGCCACTGATCCAGACACAACACTCAGTCAATGCACCCGAAGGGACACCCTGCCCACTGCAGTTGAATGTGACACGCGTGATGATCCCTGACATGCCTTGTGCATCTCCTGATGTACCAGGCTCTGATGTGTCGCATCCTGCTTCAAGGGCTTTTTATGAAGTCAGGGATGACTGGTGATCCACTCCAGCTCCTGAGGATGAAACAGAAAGCCAGCTTTCATATGAGTATAGCATCAGGGAGGGTCCAGAAAACCCAGGTTATGCACCAACATCCATATCCTCTGACTTAGTGCACCAGGAATCCAAGGAAGATCATGTTGGGTGCTTGAAGCTGTGGACTGAGAAAGTTGCGACTAAGTTCGATCTCAAGGTGTCTCAGTACTCAGAACTCACTATGTTCATCGAGGTAAGCTGTGCCCTTTCGAATGTTCTTTGGTCTGATGTTCTTTTTTTCAGCATACTCAGCTTGGAAAAAACTTAGATACTGGAGATCTTCGCATGTGAATCTGGCAGCTGGCCACTAACCACAAACTTTTAAATGGTCTGGAAGATCTGAAGTCATATACCATGAACACGCAGAATGCTGTGGAGTCAGCTACCACTGGTATCAGAAGCGCGTTTCAGCTTAGTGTTGATCAGACAGTAGGTCGTAAGCTTGTGATATTGAACATTGGCTGAGTAACGACGACAGATGCAAGTACTTCTTGTATCTAAAGACATGATTGTGCAAGCAGGCTGAACGAAGTATAAGGCGCTTCATGTCGATGTTGAGGTGTGTGCAGGCCGAACTTATTTACCACATCTCACACTTATATACATTAGGAACGACTGAGATTGTGCAGTGATAGCTATGGGTTCCAAAACGTATTTGGAAACCCAGCTAACAAACGTGTGCTTCGTGCAGCCATTAAAAAGGAATGTAGTGCTGTTCGAAACAAATTCCGCATGCTGGTGAGTGGCCCTTGCTGATAATCCTTTCGTATCCACCGACTGCCCAAACAGATATTGGACAGCACCGGTGGGGAGGGGAAAGTGCGCTTGACACTGGAGGAACTTACTTGGACAGCTCTGAGCAAATACAAGCGAGGTGGAGTTGGATCAGGTTTGAAAGTTGAGCATCAATTACACCTGGCTTATCTGGTATGGTAACACATTCACCTGCTGACTGACACTGACACACTGAGTTCTCAGCGCTATTATGGGCAAGCACATAAATACGTCATGGGGCAGGCAGCAACCGAAGAAAGCAGCGTTGAAAGTTGTGAAGAAGGGGCAGCCATGGAAGTGAGCATTGATGAATCTGTGAACGAACCACCTGCAAAACATGCAAGGTCAGCAAGCAACAAAGCACCCCCTGGGAGAGTCAAAATGGGACACGACTTCTGGAGTGTGATTGACAGGTTATTCGTGAAGGATCTCGAGCGGTATGGAAGGGACATGAAGAATGATAAATGGCATGAGTGAGTACCTTTTCATTAGCATGGTTTATCGAACACTGATGTCTGTAATCTTGTAGCTTCTTCAATGAGATTATCATTCAGGATCAAGAACGCTATGGAACGAATTCAGGATCCATGCTACCACTTCTCCCAAGCATGTACACAGAGTTACCACTGGCTACTGCATCTTCCAACTCCAGCACATCATCTACTGTTGTATATCACGGTGCATCCTGTACGAGCCAACCCCTCACTAGGCAGTCTTCCTTGTCCGACATGATACCACAAGCCACACACAGTGGCAGCGACCATCTACCCACCTCAGACAGTCTGGAGGACCTTTTGAGCCCAAATTTCTAGATTTTTTCAATAAGGCATTATCTATACTTTACAGCTTGTAATCTATTATGCGTTAAGTTGCATATACATGCGTATCGTGTGTTTTTCTTAAGTGCGCGTGAACCTGCTGCAGTCAGATGAAATCGGGAGCACGACGGAAAGCCCGGCTTAACAGCTCCTGGAGCCTCAAGTCTGCTGCAAGTGAAATTGCATCGGACGTATTTATTGTCAAACGCTGTCAAACGCAAACTGCACGTCAAGGCGTCTGGTCGCAATCTGACAGGTGTCAGACTTGGATCCCTACGGACGCAATCCTAACTGCGTCTACGGGGTGGCCGTGTAAGGCTGCGACAACAGATCACTCACACTCCGATCCCTAGCTAGTACGTGAAAAGTTTTTTTCCGTTAAGAGTCTACTTGACACATCTATCAGCCACATACGTGTCATCGCACGGGGGAGAGGAGGGGGGCAGGATGCATAGCTGACCTGATTGACGTGGCCCGGAGGTCGTCTTGGAAATTACCGGTATGACCGAACCTTATCACGGCGACATCTTCGTGAGCAGAAAGATCTACCAAGCGTTTAGGCTACGTTGTCGTAGAACGTGGATGGGGGTGGTGTTGCGCGCAGCAAGTATCGTTCGCCAATTATGGTGGTTCTGCACATGCTGTCTATGATTATCAGTCACTCGTGGAGGAGTAAGCGTATCCGAACCGGTGAGGGCCGCGGAAGTGAAGGTGTTCCGGTATAACCAGAAAGCAACTCATTTGAAAGTGAGGTTTCCGATACCCGCAGACTGAAGAGATCGTGAGACGTAGCCACGGAACTGCACGGGCTTCCACTTACAAACTAATACCTGCCATCATTGAAGATTTGACCAAGTTAACCAGTCTAATAACCTGTTAACTCATCAGCGCCCTGCCAGTTGTCGGGGATGCTCGATTTTTGAAGTGCACGCCTATGCAGTCCACGCTCACGTTGCTGCATGTTTTGACGCTAGGCAGCACTTCTGCTCACCGGCACCCCCACCAGTTGTCTCGCCGGCTCTGCGAACAACGCTACGTGGCTGACTGAGATTGGAATCTTTCAAATCTGCCATGTAACTTACCTAACTGTCTGTCTTGACGACGTTCTTCGTGGGTCGGGCCAGACGGAATCACATAGTGACCAGTTGTTGAGTAGTAAACTCCTCTCAACAAACTTCATGCATTCATGCAGCAAAATATAGTACTGTACTGTTTACAAGGTGAAAGCAATTCAGTTTTAACTTTATCGCCATCAGCCTCAATCTTTAACACGGTCTTATAGCTTCCATCCTTCCTGACGTGCCAAATCTATTTAGCTGTCTCGTTACAACAACTGTATTGCGTCCGAACGCGCCAGCCCGGCTTCTTTTGCGTCAATCCTGACCCGGTGGCAAATCGACTCACCCCACTCACCTTCCCACCTTACGATGTCCGGTTCCCGAGACTTTTGCTAGTGCGTCTGTGCATGAGTAGGGGGACATTGGTGATGCTAAACGCTCGGGACTATGGGAGAGCGGGTCAGCTCAGGAACACATTCCCCTGATTAGCGCCCGTAAGAATCGTACATGATGTATATCTTGAAAGGTACGCAATCACCATATTTTACCAGATTGTGCCTTCACCCGTCGGAGATTCATCGCCGGGGGATATGTAACGTGTCCATTTCCGTTTTAAATATCCTTTCTATGGTGCTCAAATCGTCATTCAAGGTTTGGTTCTGATGTATTTTTTTTATTTATCCTTCTTTCTGATGTAGAAGGACCCGCTGGTTCAGTTAGGATACACTAGTACTCTACCTCTGGGCTGTCACATTTACATGCCCCACCACCAATGCTGCCTCAACTGTGAGTAGACTTCCTCGCGCTCGGGTTGTCAGACGAGTGTAACGTCCACATCCACGGTCCAGCAACATCACCGCAACGTTCAATGTCATAGCCTACAGTGAGGTTCCCTTTGTCTGTCCACCGTACTTGTTTCGTTGATCACACTTTTGCCTCAAGCGCTTTTCATATACGACTACGTCCTTACGTTTGGAGATGAGGTGGAGCGGTTCTGGTCGAGACCTCGGCGATCATGGGCGTTCCCACTCTTCACTGCTATTCGATATATCACACTATTGGGCCGCGTGCCAGCCTTCATTGCCAACTTTCTTCCATCACGTTCTGGATCTCGCAGTTCCGTGCGTTTTTTTCATTTCTTGTTGCCTTTATGCACACACTCTGGGTCTGGTCATCACTCTTACCATCTACGTAGGTGTCAGTTGCGTTCACCGAGCCTCTTGTTTCCCCGACCCTGACACTGGTATAGGTGTGATGGTCTGGTATTAGCAGATCAAGTCACAATGGGAATTGTCCAGGTCATGTGTTCCAGTCAGCTCTTTAAACCTCCCGGGTTCTTGATATCGACATTTCTAACTTCTTCCATTAAGTCGTCATGACACTACGCGTCTATGCCATATATGGTGAAAATCGACGAGTTTTATTTCTCCTCTTCTCGATCATAGGGCTTGCCATGGGAATCGGATTGGTGTGTGGCTATGCTGTTTCATTTGGTGCACACGACAAGGATGCTCACTTACGAGTGTCAGTGTGCGGTCTTTTTCAAGCCTTTCCTTTCCACCACTCCAGTGCAAAGCAATGGTTGTCTTCATTTTATCTCCCCACGGCAGTTCGTCTTCATTATGATTTCTCGTTTTACTGATTTGGTTTTCATTGGCATGCTCTTCACATTTAGATCACCGGGTAAGTGACGTACCAATGCCCTCCGCGAATGTCCTTCCCCAACCCAGATGTACCAATTTCCACGTTCTAATGAAGATGGTATGTCACAGGTTATGCCGCCGCGTGGAGTGCACAGCTCTTCTTCGATGTGATGGTATTCGGGTTGACAATGTGGAAACTGTTGCGCATGGAATCGATGGGCAGGAGGTCATTAGTGGACATTTTGTTGCGTGATGGTGCGTCGTTCTTGTTAACGTCGATATCAACGCTGAATCCTACGGACGTACACAGGCGCGATGTACTTTGCGTAAGTTCGTTTTGTTAATATGGGATGGAATGTATCTGATGCTTGATGTGCGGAAGTGTGATGACCGTTATAAATGCGGCCAACATTATCATTTTTATCGTGAGAACAGCCCTCTCTCCCTCCCTTTTTCACTCCTTGGTACAACTACTAATGAGTCTCTCCAGGCAGGACCGGTGAGCCCATATGCGTACTATACTGAAATCGAACGAGCCGTGCCTTATAAACTGGTAGCCTAATATGAAATCAGTTCTTTCAAGTCCTACGAACATGTGAGTGTGCCCGTTCGCGCCGTGTTTCGTAATTGACGTTGATCCCTCGCTACTTTTTGGTTTGGCCTGATCATGAACTGTGATCTGGTTCATTGTATGGGTTGTACGCAATCACATATGACCTTTTCTGGCGATCGTGGTGCCCAGGCTGTGTGCGATTCTGATATCAAGATTGATGCTAAATTTGAGGGATACAGCACGAGAAGGTGAGTGCGCGCGATTTATGGACGCCAAAGTCGTCCTGGATCAATCATTGATGTCTATGGCACGACTAGCCACATCCCCAGATATCGGTCTACTATGCGCCCAAAACGTTAACATCAGTCCCGGCGAGACATCGAGTCGGGTGCGTCGACCATCATGGCGGGAAGAGCCATTTTCTGGAGTGGACTGGAGGTCTGTACGGAATTGAAGGTTAAGCTAGGGAGAAGTCACATTGAGGTAGGTTAGAATACAATGTGGATGGTTTGTTTCATAACCTCAAGTACTGCTTTGTGGACTATATGGCTACATAATATTACCAGAAATCGGTTAGCATCAAAGTTTGGTAGAACCAGCATTCCCTGTTGTGTTGAAACATTTACTGGTAGTATCGCTAACATGTGATTAAAATATTCTATGAATAGTATGTTCCATACTATTCTATGATGTTCTCTCATACTGGATTACCAAAAAAACATCCCTAGTAGAAAGACAGAGTCATACCTAACCTCATGCTCAGTAGTGGGCACCCACATCAGCAAAATGACCCTTGTCCTCACAGAGATACACAGACCTGTACAGACATTGTTATGTAGAAGGTGACACTGGCAGTTGCACAACTGTTTTTCAACAGCTTCACATCATCATTGCAGCAAGTGTTGAGGGTCAGTGCTGACATCCACACATTGAGATACAGTGAGCTCAAAAACCCTTTCCATACTGACCCTAACAGCAGTGAATGAGGTGTACTGCCAAACACCATGGGAATTCCAATTAGCTTTGGTGGAGTTATAAATAGTACATACCCTTGGCTACAAAATTGCTCACTAGGCCATGTGATTTGGTTCACAGGCTGGCAAGATATATGCAATATAAAACAGCAATGTCATGGAAAGGGTTTTTGAGCTTTTGAATTGGTGAGTAGAATCATAGTGTATTTGCTATCATTTGTTAGTACAAACAAAGGTACATATGTAAACATGATGTCTGAGCTCAAAAAAGTTCACATGCTTCTTTGTTCCCCATTACCATCATGGTCAGATCCCTTTCCCTCACTCAACAAAGGACCATCCTTTCCTTGCTTGATTCTGGACTCTCTGGTGAAGCCATTGCCAAGAGAACTGGTGTTAGCCCTTCCACCATATCCAAACTTTGTTCCAAAGAGCATCCTACCCTTCTAAAAGCCATTGGAGGTCATCCTCCTAAGCTCTCTCCTACCAATATTTGTCATGCTCAACATCTCATCACTTCTGGGAAGGCTGAAAATGCTGTTCAAGTGACCAAAACTCTTTCCAACCTTACCAACCAACCACTCTCTGACAGTACAGTTCATCTTCACTTGAAGAAAGCTGGTATGAAGGCTGTGGTCAAGACCAAACATCCTATTCTTTCTGCCAGACATCACAAAGCCTGTTTGGATTTTGCTTATAGTCATAAAGACTGGACTATAGAGGACTGGAAAAAGGTTGTATGGTCTGATGAGACCAAAATCAATCATCTAGGATCAGATGGACACAAATGGGCATGGAAAAGGGCAGGAGAGGGGCTTAGTGATAGGCTGGTTGAAGGAACCCTCAAGTTTAGAGGGGGTTCCTTGATGATGTGGGGCTGTATGACTTGGCAGGGAGTTGGCTTTGCTACCAAGATTGATGGTAGGATGGGTGGAGACCTTTACCTTCAAATTTTGAGGGATGAGCTCCAGCACACCCTGGAGTATTATGGTCTCAATCCTCCTGACATCATCTTTCAGCAGGACAATGACCCCAAGCACACCTGAAGAATGGTCAAGAATTGGCTGGAAGAGCAAGAATTCCAGACCATGGTGTGGCCTGCACAGTCTCCAGACCTAAACCCCATTGAGCATCTCTGGGGTTGCCTCAAGAGGAGGCTTGCACAACATGAAAACCCCCCTAGTGGAATTCATGATTTGTGGGAGAGAGTTCAGGAGGGGTGGGAAGGGATACCAGTTGAAGAGTGTTGGAAGTTGATTGAGAGTATGCCTAGGAGGGTTCAGGCAGTGTTGAAAGCCAAAGGAGGTTATACCAAGTACTAGAATACCCATCTATGCAAAAGCTCAAAAACCCTTTCCATGACATTGCTGTTTTATATTGCATATATCTTGCCAGCCTGTGAACCAAATCACATGACCTAGTGGGCAATTTTGTAGCCAATGGTATGTACTATTTATAACTCCACCAAAGCTAACTGGAATTCCCACAGTGTTTGGCAGTACACCTCATTCACTGCTGTTAGGGTCAGTATGGAAAGGGTTTTTGAGCTCACTGTATAGATGCTGATGCTTCATCCCCACTCTCCCATCTCCAGAACAAAGTCATCACCTGCCAGTGAGAATGGTGCACATTGTTTGCACACTAATGTCCCCTGCTTCCCAGGGACAAGGCATCTGCTTGCTTCACATATGTATATGTAATTGCTTCACTCTTGCAACATGTCATTACAGGTTCTGCACCTCAACATTGTATTGTGTTGAGCTGGGGTTAGGTGGTTGTGAGTAGGCTACATCCACTTCATTTGGTATCTGCCTGATAGTGTTGGGGTTTTCCAGACCTGGAAGATATGTGTGTAGATGAAAGCTTGTACTTGCTCACAGGAGTCAGAGTTCCTCAACAACCACTCCATATCATCTGTTGTTAGGGTATTGTTCAACCATACCAGCATGTGTAGGTGCAATGAGCCTTGTCCTTGGCTTTCCACCACCCTGAAGTGGTGCTGGCCTTGCTTGTGACCCCCCTTGTGCATGGCACCTGGTGAGGTGTGACAGTGATGTCAAACAATGTTTGCAGTATGGTTTTGATCATGAAATGGAAGAATTTGGCAGCCACATACTGTATGGATTGCCTGCAATATTGCAGGCTTGTGTCTCTTTGCAGGGATCCATGGTTGACAAGAGGTCATCCATGTTGATATCCTCCCCTGCAAAAACTTGGGTGATTGGGTCATGGAAGTTGCATGGGTTGAGAGTGATCCACAGTGTAGGTGGATTCAGCATAATGAATGTTGCCCAGATCTGACTTTGCAGCTGGTAATGACTCTGATCTGAACTGAGCATGTGGACTGCCATAGAATACAGGTGTTTTCATAACAGCTGAAAGGCAGGATTGGTCAGAGGCTGATGTGCCTCCTCTTCCTGTGCATTCTGCATTTTCTGCCACTGCTTGCAGTGCCAACCTTGCTTGGTAACCTTTCCCACCAGAATACTTTAAACTAGTTATGCATAGTTGTGGCTTCAGCTGTTGGAATGTTGTCATGTAGTGGCAGTGCTTTTACATTACATAATCTCATACTTACAGCTCTTCATCATAGTTCCCTTACACCTCAGTGACTTGTTAGGTTACTGAGGTGAGACATTCATTCTACCTACATATCTAAGTACTGACAGCCTGTAGTCTATCATTCTACAGGTACTACCAATATATATAGAGTGACTTGTTAGGTTACTGAGTCTATCATTCTACAGGTTATGAGCCCTGGCTTGAAAAACTAAAGAGCAGCTCACCATACAAGCACCCTCAAACCCATGGCACTGATGTCCTATGCTACTAAGATGGGGGATGAATTCCTCAAGGTCCCACAGCTAGAAGCCTCTGGGAAGAACTGGCCTTTATGGAAAAAGTGACTTGAACTTTCACTGGCAGCATGAGGCTTACATAAGTGGCTACCTGGATGGTAAGGCCACACAGCCAGTTGACCCTGCAGTTGGAAAGTCAGCTGGGTGGAAGCCAACCACCGCAGACAAGAAGAAAGAAGTTGCTCAGTATGAGATGGACCTAGCCATCTGGATCAAGAAGGATGCAATCATGTGACAGCAGATTGCCATTGTCATCCCAGATAGCCTGTTCATCAAACTGCTGAATAAATCATCTGCTACAGAGTACTATGATGCCCTCAAAGCACAGTTTGAGTGGTGCTCACTTGTAGTTGGAGTTGAGTTGAGGTGGCAACTTGGTGAACTCAAACTAAAGGAAGGTGGTGATGCTCATGCCCACATCAAGAAAATCATTACCCTTTGAGAGGAACTAGCCACAGTTGGGAGACCAATCTCTGATGAGGACCGGACCTGTTCAACATTGTCTTTGCTTCCCTACCCTGTTCCTGCAACACCACCCTATCTTTGATCTTGTCAAGCATCAAACTTCATGGCAAGACAGTTAGCCCTGATGAACTCATGAGCCTCATCATTGATGAATATGACCAGTTTGCCTTACAAGATGGAAACAAGTCCAAAGGGAAATTGAATGAGGACTCTGCATTTGGTGCTGAGTCATCAAAGGGGGGAAAGGGCCAGAAGAGGTTCACTGGTGAGTGCAATAATTGCAGATGGACTGGCCATAAAGAATGAGACTGCTGGGAAGAAGGTGGTGGAAAGGCAGGGCAAGCTCTGAAAGGCTGGAAACCTCAGGGGAAGAAACTGAAAGGCAAAACAAAGGACACCAATGGAAAGGGGAAAACTGCTGCAAATGCCAGTGCAGCAGAGGCATCTGAACCTGACAGTGTATGGCTAGCATCAGTTGATACCAGGAGTCAACCTGAAAACATCAGCAAAGCCATACCAACCTCTACATTTGACTATGCTACCCTTGTATACCCCAACATGAACCCCAACACCATCACTGAACTCTATGACAGTGGTGCCTCACAGCATATGTCCCCATTCCATGAATGGTTCATCAATTTTGAGGACACTGCATCCAAACCAATATGTGCTGCAGACAACCAGACATTCAGCACAATTGGCAAAGGAGACCTCTATATTTACCTTCTGAATGGCAAGACAAAGTCACATGTCCTACTGAAAAATGTCCTATATGCACCTACAATGAGAGTAACTCTCATCTTGATTGGAAAGCTGGCAAGTGCTGGGTATGCAGCACTATTTTGTGACAATTCCTGTCACATCTTCAATAAGAGAAAGCAGCTGATTGGTGAAATCCCACTCACTAATGGACTGTACCACACTCAAAACCAATACTCAACACCCTTTCCAGCTGCAGCAGAAGCACCAGAGGAACTTACTATGGGTGAACTACATGCCCAGCTATCCCATATTGGCACTACTACCATCTGAGACATGATCACAAAAGGGATGGTGACTGGAGTCAGATTAAATGCAGAACATTCCTCAACAGACCAGTGCAAGTCCTGCAAGTATGGAAAAGCAACCTGAAAGCCTATTGGGAAGGATCATGAGCCTAAATGGCAGGAGAAACTCAGTGATGAAGTACACACTGATGTGTGGGGTCCATCACCCACCCAAACAGCAGGGAAGAAAAGCTACTACTGCATGTTCACAGATGATCATACCTGCTATACAAGTATCTATCTCCTGGCCACAAAATCTGACACCTATGATGCCTATTGCCAATACAAAGCCTGGTTGAAGAACCAGCACTGTGCCTTGATAAGATGCTTTTGATCTGATCGAGGAGGCAAGTACCTGAGCAATGAATTCACCTGCTACCTCAAGTCACAAGGAACTGAGTGAAAACTCACCATGCATGACATGCCACAGCACAACAGTGTTGCTGAGCACCTTAATTGGATGCTAGTCAAGTGTGTGTGTACAGTACTACATGCTAGTGGGTTACCTAAGTTCCTGTGGGGCAAGGCAATCTTGCATGTTGTCTGGATCAAAAATAGGTCAAGAAACTCAAGCACTGGATGGAAAAATGCCATACAAAATGCTCTATGGCACAAAACCAAATCTAAAAGGCCTACCAGTGTGGGGGAGTCAGTGCTGGGTCCATGATGCAAGTGGTTTGAAGCTGGATGCCCAAGCACAAGAAGCCTACTGGGTAGGCTATGATGCTGACTCTGGGGCTCACAGAGTCTACTTTCTGGACTGGTGAGTGGTTTTGGTTGAGTGAAACATGTCATTTCGACGCTTGGAGGGCGCCTCTAGTGCCCGAGGGGGGGTACTGCTCGAGGGGAAGAGAGAAATCATTAAAATGATGCAAAATGAGCCTAAAATGATGCAAAATGAGCAGTACAACTCACCAGAAGAGCCTTCCAGCCCATTGCAACCACCCAACACCTCTACAAAACCCACAGCGACCCCAAACATTCCCAGGCATACCATTCCTAGCCCTATCATACCTATTCTTGAAGCTCCACAGCTGCAAAACCAAGTTAGATGCTCAACTCACACTCAAACAGAGTCACCTTACCTTCAAATGTTGTGTAGTGGCACTGGTACACACAATGGCCACAGTGGGCAACAGATTTTCCCATGGGGTCTTCAGAGCACTGAGAGAGTCAGTGAATGGGAAAAAGAGGGAAGCACAGGAAACACACACAGCGAGGACAATGAGAATGATGGTAAGGGAGATAAGGGGGAGGGCAATGCAGCCACAGACTCCATTTGGGACTATGATGATGAATACACAGCCTTTGCAATGCTGGCCAGGACTGCAGAGTGTGAGGCACTCAAACCCATGACCATAGAGGAAGCCCAGTGGAGGCCAGATTGGGAAAAGTGGAGAGACACAATAGCTGTGGAACTAAAGAGTCTCAATGAAGCTCACACCTGGGATGTTGTCAAGCGACCCATTGTCACATCTGTGACATGCATGCAAGGTCCAGACTGAGTTCTGACCATCTGAGGTGCCATTCTAGCCCTACAGGCTGCTGTCATGAAACTCTGTTCCATCTTTGATTTGACTTACAATCTATTTCTATTTCTGTTTCCATATTTAGTATGTTTCTCTTGTGCTTCTAAGTGACTCACTACACTACCATACCCATATGTCTTACTAATCCCCATACCATCTGGCTATCTGGCAACTACCAACTTACCTTACTAATGGCTCACTAATATTGTTATTCATCTGTACTGTGTTCCAGTAGTTGCTACACCCCAGACATTGCATTGGACTTTCCTCTGTACTATAAAAGCCTTGTACATATGTTATAGCACATCAGTTTGAATATTGAATAAGATACTCATTGATCTCACTTGGCTCCAGACAGTTTCTGGATAGTTCTGACCTCTTGGGACTCGGCAGGAAACTAGTGTACTAAGTTGTATGCTAAACTCTGACTACCTGGACTTTTCACTCTAAGCCTTCCTCTGCCCTTGGACCCTCCCAGAGACCATTGAGAACTGGTCTTGACAGTATATTCAAACTCAATCCCTGCATGAGCCCACTGAACCCCTCATGCCATGACTATGACTACCTGACTCCATTCTCATTCTGTGGCTGTTGAAGCTTTGGAACAAGCCACAATCAATGATATGCATGAGTCTAGTGCATGTATCGCATTAGCAAGCTGCTGATGCCCTCCACCATTGGTTAGCCAATTTTGGAGTTTCTCTGCCAGGGGTGAACCCCTTGCTACCCCAACCCCTAGGACCAGCTCCTCCAACAGATGTTCCTCATCTACGGTGTGACCAACCCCAGACCTCTTTGGAGGCGATGCCCCCAGAGATGATGGCCTGGGAGACGATGGTCCCAGAGATGATGACAACAATGATGATGATGATGACAATGATGGCAACCTTTTTGTTGATGTCCCAGAACAGCTAGACCCCCAACTGGTGGTCTTGCAAAACCTGGCGATGGCTGTTGACCATCTGTCATGTTCAACCCGTCGCTCTGACGATACCTCATCCTCACACACCAAAGTCCAGGAGCAAGACACTTTCGACAGAACTGACCCAAAGAAACTCCAGACATTCTTAGTTCAATGTGAGCTGTGCTTTCAAGATCATCCCAAGGTGTTTTGTCTTGATAGAAGCAAGGTTACATTCGCCCAGTTGTACCTCAAAGGAATGGCTCTCAAACGGTTCAAGCTGGACCTTTTAAACTCTGGAGACCCAGCAGACCATCCACTTTGGATGGACAGCTGGTTGGATTTTGTAGCAGATCTCCAGACAACCTTTGGACCACATGACCCAGTTGCAGATGCTGAGCACCAGCTTGATCACCTCCACATGAAGGAGACACATCATGTAAACTGATATGTGGTCGACTTCAACAGGTTAGCATCACAAGTCCAAGGTTATGGAGATGGTGCTCTCTGCCACCTGTTCTACACTGGGCTCCCAGACTGCATCAAAGATGAAATCAGTAGGGTTGGGAAGCCCACTACACTATATGGGTTGCATGCGCTAGCCCAAGAAATCGACATGTGCTACTGGGAGTGCAAGGACAAGATCTCTCATCAGGCAAAGTCCTCTGGCAACAACTCTGGAAACAACTCTGGAGGCAAGGCCAACTTGAACAAGGGGGACAAGCAGAAATCTGGTAGTGCCAACCCCCAGCTTGGTAGTAACCAACAAACTCCATCCACTTCGAACCCCAAGCCTCCAAACAATCAGAACTCTGGAGCACTGTCCACGTTATCCAACAAGCTTGGTAAGGATGGCAAGTTGACACCTGCTGAGCAGAAGAGGTGTTTCAAGCAGAATTTGTGTATGTTCTGCAGAAACCCCAGGCACAAGGCCAAAGAGTGCCCTAAATCTATGTCTTGCACAGCTAAGGCTCATGCAACCATGGTTACTGAGTTGGAAGCCAAACCAACTGCCTCCTCCAAGGCAAAAAAATAGAGTGCAACTCTCAGAACTCCACACAGCCTGGGAGTTGCATTGATACTGACTGTGCACCCTTGGAGGCATGCCTCAATGCATCTGCTCTTTCGAATCCAAACTCATTCAAGCCTTCTGTCACCCTCGACTTGTATAATATTCTGGACTTTCCAGTGTTAATAGATTTGGGCTTGACCCATTGTTTTGTAGATTCTACTTTCATCAATCATCATGGTCTTTCAACCTACTCCATCCCACCTCTTGTCCTCCATCTGTTCGATGGTGTGACAACAACATCAATCACTAAAGCCTCAAACCTCTCAGTCCATTTCCCCTCCAGAGATATCACCAACATGACCTTCTATGTAACTCTGTTGGATTCTGAGTGTAAGATAGTTCTTGGACATAACTGGCTCACCTGTTATGATCCATCGATTGATTGGGTACTGAGCAGTATTAAGTTCTGAAACCTTACATCTCATTTGCCAGTGCCAACATCACCCTCTGACTTGGAGTCAACTCTGAGAACCTCTGTAGATGCCCCACTGGGCTCTCTGGAAATCACCCTTCCCAAGTCAGTTGATAACTCCTCTCCACCCAGCACCTGAGCACCTAACATCTCCCTTGTCAATGCAGCAGCCTTCATCCATGCTTGCAAGCTAGATGGCTCAACCCAGTTCTCCCTCCAGGTTCGACCTCAGGATATTACTAAACTCTGGGCTGCCACCATACAGGATACCCTGGACTTGTCATCGGTACCCCCAGACTATCATGACTTTGCTGATGTGTTCAGCAAGGCCAAGGCAGCTACACTTGCACCTCACCAAGAGTTCAACCTCAAGATAGAATTGGAGGAAGGAACTACTCCACCATTGGGAACCCTCTACTCACTTTTGTCTGTTGAGCTTGCTGCTCTCTGGACCTTCATCAACGAAAATCTCACTACTGGCTTTATTTGTCCCACATTGTCCCCATATGCCACACCTGTCCTTTTTGTCAAAAAGAAGGATGGATCACTTTGTCTTTGTGTTGACTTTAGGGGCCTCAATAAGATCACCAAGAAGGACCATTACCCTTTACCTCTCATTTTGGACTTACTCGACTCGCCTAGTCAGGCTAAGGTATATACTAAAATTGATCTGCACCATGCTTACCACCTGGTGCAGATTGCCAAAGGAGATGAATGGAAGACGGCTTTCAGAACCCATTACAGATCTTACAAGTGGCTTGTGATGCCATTTGGACTTACCAATGCCCCTGCAGCGTTCCAATGCTTCGTCAGGTCTGTCTTCGCAGACATACTGGATGTATGCATCATCGTCTACCTAGATGACATCCTTATTTATTCTGATAATATGGAAAACCACAAAAAACATGTCCATGAGGTACTCCACAGACTCTGGGAGCATGGCTTGTATGCAAAACCAGAGAAATGCGAATTTCACTCTGAGTCTGTGGAATACCTTGGTTTCTTCTTATCCCCCAATGGTTTGTCAATGTCTGAGGAAAAGGTAAAGGCCATCTGTGACTGGCCTGAACCCTGTAAGGTGAAGGACATTCAATCCTTCCTTGGCTTTGCAAATTTCTACTGTCATTTTATCTTCAATTACTCAGACATCATGGTCCCACTGACACATCTCACACGGAAGGGGGCACCTTGGAATTTCTCTGAGGATTGTTGCTGGTCCTTTAATCATCTCAAAGAAGCTTTCTCCATGGCTCCAATATTGACTCACTTCAAGCCTGGACTTCCCATCATGGTAGAAACAGATGCTTCAGACTATGCTGTCACTGGCATATGGTCTGTCACTTGCCTGGATGGTGAGGTACAACCGGTAGCTTTCTACTCCTGGACTTTGACTGCCCTGGAGTTTAACTATGACACACATGACAAGGAGCTGTTGGCAATCCATGAAGCCTTCTGGACCTGGCATTATTACCTTGAAGGCCCTGCACACCCCATTGACGTCGTTACTGACCACAAAAACCTTGAGTATTTCTCCACCTCGAAAGTGCTCACCAGATGCCAAGTGCATTGGTCTGAGTACCTTTCTCAATTCAATATGGTCATTTGTTTCTGCCCCAGTAAGCTCGGAGCAAAGCCCAACACCTTGACTAGACGATGGGACATCTACCCCAAAGAGGGGGATAGGGGCTACACCCAAGCCAACCCACAGAACCTTCGACCAGTGTTCACCACCAAACAACTATCCAGTTCATTATGGGCAACCTACTTAGAAAGCCTGGTACTGTGTGCTAGTATAATCATGGATGTTGAGAAACTCCATGAAGACATCAAGTCCACCTTAATGTCTGACCCACTCAGTCAACTCCACCTCTCTGACCCATCTAACCCTCATTGGCAGGTAGATGAATCCAGACTTTTATGTCTGGATGGTTGTATATATGTCCCTGAAGCAAATGACCTCAGGCTTCATGTACTCTGTTACAAGCATGACCACCCCTTGGCTGGTCATTTCGGACAAAACAGAACACTCGAACTTGTCCATCGTGAGTATGTCTGGCCAAATGCTCAGACTTATATCAAAGACTACATCAAATCTTGCACTGCCTGTGCATGTGCTAAAACCCTGAGACACAAACCATATGGTATGTTGAAGCAACTACCAATACCAGAGAGACCTTGGAACTCCATCTCAATGGATTTCATTGAACAACTACCAAACTCCAGAAACCATACCGCTATACTGGTCGTCATAGACCATCTCTTGAAACAAGCCATATTCATCCCCACCGAAGATACAATCACCTCTCCACAACTCACTGTGGGCTACTCTTCTTGCAAGAGTGCTAAGAGAAATAAGAGGGGAAAGCTATAGGTAAGACCTAGGCTCATCCCAAGGGGTCTTGAGTCAGAAGGAGACAGAAGAGGGGGGACTTTAGGCAGTAAAGTGGGAATTATACGAAAGGGGGACTTGAGAGCTCATTAGAACTTGGTAGGCAGCAATAGTAGGCTTGGAGGATGGTTTTTGGGATGTTAGGGACTCGATGGCAGTGAAATGGCAGCAAAGGGAATTCTGGGACTTGGGGTACTCTTGTAAACTTGGAGATGGCTTGGGAAGGCTCTCTAGACTCGAAGGGGACTCTTATATTCTCACTCTCTGATGCCAAAAGGTTGGTGGTATATTTTTCTAAGTAGCCCAGGCTTTTGTATTGTAAAGACAGTGGTATCTAAGGTAAAATTTGGCATATTTCAGATCTGTCATATGTCAAAAGTAATAACAGACAAGGCAAAGTCTGATGCTGGTACAGACATGTGCGCAGTGGTGACAGTGGCAAAGGGAAAGCAAACAAAAGTAGAGAAGATAAACATGAACCAAGACAAGGTGGCATAGCTACATGTCTGAGCAATGGGGTCACACCCTGGAAGCTGACAGGGGGTGAAGGGAGCAGTATAGCGAAAGGAAGGTCTGTGGGGAGGCACAGTGACATGTGACAGGTGATGATGTTGCTGGCAGTAATAGGCACATGACCAAGAGGAAGCATAGTGCAGGCGGTGACACAATCCTGTGACTGTGACAGGCATGTGATCTGGCAGGTAGCAAGAGTAGAGATTGCCACCAAGGGTGCCTTGCAGCCTCAGGGAGCCTAGACTCCCTACACCTCCCAGGGTCTTTAGACTTTGACTGTCCTCAGTCAAGCACACATGATTAGGTACAAGATGGAGGCAGAATGCCTTGTGATGAAAGTGGCTGTGCCCAGATCAAAAGCACAAGTGATGGGGTTCTCAAGCACGTGCTGTGGGAAAATGCTTCCATGGTGTAAAGTTTGCTTAATGCACCAAGTGTAATTGCTGTGTTCGTTCTTTTTCTGCTAAGTCCATCAACCTCACTCCTGCTCACTTTGTTGCCATCCAGTCTCTCTTAGGCCATCACAATGTCTTCCTCTCAGAGCATGTCCGTATCCATACCACCTTTTGTTACACCTGACACTGCAAGAGATCTTGTTCTGGGTATGTGGGCTTCACAGATGAAGAAGTTGGAGGTGCTGATGAAGGAAATACCTGGTGAGTCTGCAGATGAGGAGACAGTGCAAGCATGGTTGGGATGGTACGAAGAGTTGTTGGTGAGTGGCCTGTGTGATACTGATGCTACTGTCCTTCTGATGCCTGGTTGCAGGGGTGTATTGAGCAACTATGCAAGTTTGCCTCGGACATGAGCACTGAGGTCCCCAACTACCCTGATGACACCAAAACCACCATCAGCAACGCCTTCCTGGCATTAATGGCACTCCAAGCTCAATTCCCCCCATGTGCAGCGAAACCTAAGGCCAAGCCAACCATGGCCAGCTCCAGCAGCCCTCAAACAGGAGGTGAGGTAGTTTGGCAGTCACAGAGGCAGATAGAGAAGTCCACAGAGAAGGGACAAGAGGGTATGACAGTGCATCCACCAACCCTGACTGACAAACGACACACTAACCACCTGAGACTGACCAGACCAGTGAGGGCAGGTCACCGACAAGGGCTGTGGGAGGCACTGTGTCATCTGGCCCAGAAGCTTTGGCAGTGGATGTTGATGTGATGGAAGTCGACCCTACACCAGGGAGTAACAGACCTTGTGAGTGATGTGTAAAGTGGGGGATTATCTGTGTGTGGAAAGAGTGGATGGCCTGCAAAGCTTGCCATGACAGCAAGAAGAAATGTGACAAGGCTGGGAAGCCGGGTAGGAAGGTGAGTAAGGTTTGTTGAATGGTGCACTCAGCTAGTGACAACGTGACACAGCACAAAAATCCAGAGGGTCCCCAGCCCGAGTCGGCCTTGATAAGCAAGAAGGCTAAGGTGCACCCTGTTCCCCCTCCTCCCTCAGTGCCTGCCCCTACAACAGGACGACCACAACCCTGTCTCATTAGCCACTCAACAGCTACTCAACCTGCTGCCTCAACATCGGCTGCAGTTGTGAATGAACCCCAAGATCCTCTGCTGCCACAACCTCTCCCTCTTTTCCTCCCCAGTGGCCTGTCCACTCCCACTCCCACCCCCAGGTTCCTGGTTCTCCTCACTCCCCACCCTGCTAACAAACCTGTCGACAAACCTGCCGAGTCCTCAAGAGGCTCAAGCGAGTTTCTAAGTGCACAAGTTGAGACAGGCCAGGGCGAAGAGGCCCCCAAGGTCACAGGCAGTGAGGGCTTGGCTCCTGAGAAGGTTGAAATCAATTTGACCAAGTCTGAGGAGGTTGCCACGCCTATGGGGCCAACTCATGTGCCTGTGAAAGGTAAGCGCTGCATGCAAAGTAGTCGTATCCACCCTATTGAAGAGTTGGACAAATGAATTGCCAATGTGGAGTTGTCGATCAAATGGGGGGAGGATGCCTTGATGGACTTGTTTTCGCAGATGGTGCAGGTTAGTATGACAGCGACCCAAGTTTGCAAGGCGCTTCATCAGTCTCAGTGCCAGCTATGTTCCCTGAAGGCCTGGTGGGAGGAGCACTTCATCCCTGGTCCCTCTGCTTCATCTTAGTGTAGAAATGGTAGTTTTTCCACTCCCTTTTTACCTTGTGTCTGCTGTCATACTGTAGTCTGGTGGTAATTTCATCCATGTGCATGTTGCCAAGAACACACCTTGGTGGTAAGATTGGAAGGTCAGAATAACATAAGAGACATAAGTGAAAAGAATGAAGAATGAGTGGTATAGTGCTGTCATCCTGACTGAGTAGGTAGTGGCAGTTGTCATTTTAGTTTTGGCTAAAATCCATAGATGGTAAACAGTGAGTAAACTATGAGTCAAGGGAAAGAGGAGACAAGGAAATTTGGCTTTTGGTTTTTTATATCGTTTTATGGTTTTGTGTTTGGCTTTTTTGTGTTGGTAATTTGTATAGGTAAAGCATCTGTAAAAGATAGACAAAGGACAAAAAGAAAAGAAAAAAAAAGAACGTAGGACGTAGGTTACTCATCTAACTTGCCCCCAAGGACACCAGCCAGTTCTGGGAAGGGAGTTGTCTTCAAGCTGATCTATTGCAGACCTGTCAAGGCCAACCAGGTGGGTGACCTTGATACAGGACCTGTTTCTTGGGAAATAGGGGTATAAGCGAAAGGTGGCAAAGTGAAACCTCGAAACAGCACCATCGAGCTCTGCGAGGAGATAAGAGCCACCTTTGGTGTGGCATATGACCACCATAGGACCTAGGTAACAAGGTTTGGTCTTTTGGTCCAGTTCTTTCTCGATGCAGGAATTTCTGACAAGGACAAGGGTTCCTGGTTCGAAGTCAAAGTTGTGGATAGTCCTCTCAAATTGAGCCATAAAGTCCTTTGCCAAAGCGAAGTGGGAATTGAGGACTCGATCATGTATTAGCACTAGGTCTTCTGGGCGCTTCTGCAATTGCCAAGCATGATTGGCAATGAGAGCGGTAGTAGAGTACAACTGTGCTTCGAAAGGGGCGAGAAAGGTTGCTTTGGTGAGGTCAAAAGGGAGTCTGGGATGGACACCATGAGCCATATAGTAAGGGGAAAATCCCATAGCTTTGTGAACTGTAACCCTCTCTGCCCAAAATACAGATGGGGCCACTTCTGACCATCTTGAGGCTTCGCTCTCACAACTCTTAACCATCGCTTCTCTGACATCAAAATGCTGCCACTCCACAATACCATTTGCCTGCAAGTTATAAGGTGAGATATGGATATGCTGAATACCATATATCTTCAATAGCCAGTTGAGTGCTAGAACATAAGGACCTCCATTGTCAGTGACGACCTCTGCTACAGCTCCCCATCTGCACAATATCTGCTTGAATAAGAATTTGCTGATCGACTTTCCAGTTTTGGATTGAAGCATGGCCCACTCCAGGTAGCTGGTGAGGGAGCATCAGGCTTGAGTAATGTAGTGGTATCCATTGGACTTCAGCATTATGAAAGTGTTGACATAGGCTTTGTAGAATAGGGGCTCAGGTATTGCCACAACAGGGGGAATGTGGATTCAATCAAGGCAGCGAATCTGGCATTCGTGACACGTCTTGATGTACCAGTGAACATCCTGCTCAAGAATGAGCCACCAAAACCATGTCAACAAGTGCATATGGGTGGAGAAGATACCCTTGTGGCCTAACTTGTCATGGGCCTGACAAATAATTTCAAGCCGCTTGTGGCAGCAAACCACAAGTTGGTGGCAACCTTGGGGCTCTTTCCTCCAAAGCTCCCTGCCCTTTACAAAGTACCAGGTTGCTAGCTGCACAAGACTCTCCAGCTCCTTTTCTCCCAAGTCATCTGGCAGCTTCTTTGTTTCCAAGAACCTCTTCACAACCTCCAACCTCTCATCCCTCTGTTTCACCTTCTTGGATCACAGGATTTTGGTCTTGGTGTTTTCTGGTGGTGAACCAATTTCCATAAATATGCTGACATCCTGAGGCAAGATTTTAGATGAGTAGTATATGGATGATGGAATTTCTGGAGGACGTAGCATCCAGGTTCTTGGCTCTTGGTGATTCACAAGTTCCATGGCGAAGGCTCCACACTTGTCTACCCAGTTTTCATACTCTTCTTTGTCTACCTCAGGGTCCTCTTTGGCTCTTGGTCTCCTTGACAACCCATCAGGGGCAGCATGCTTTGCAGCAGGTATGTGGACCAGTTTGCAGTTGAAAAGTAGAATACTGGCAATCCACTGGTTGATGGTGGCATTAGGCTGTAAGTCTGGATTGTTAATCATGCCCTTGATATATCTCACATTGACCTCTACAACTAGATTCCACACTCCAAAAACATAAAGCCACACATCATGCAGCACTCAAAACAGACCAAATAGTTCGAGTTTGGCTTGACTATACTGCCTCTCTTGGTCATTAAGAGTGATGGATCCGAAGTGGGTGGGGTACCTCCTGGAATCTTCTCCCTCTTGCATGAGAATATAACTGATGGCAATGTTGGAGGTGTCGACAGTGAGGATGACTGGAAAGGAGGAGCCATAGTCAATAGGATGCAGTGCTGGGGAGGTGACTGTAGCAGCTTTGAGATAGTCCATTGCTGCTCAGTGTTTGTCACAAAACTCAAATAATATGTCTTTCTTTGTGAGCTCGATGAGAGGACATGCATGCTTGGTGAAGTCTGTAATGAAGATGTGGCAATATGAGCATAGACCTAGAAAGCCCCTAACTTCAGTGATGTTAGTGCAGTAAGGCCAGTCTCTAATTTTGTGGACTTTAGTTTCATCAGGGATCCTCCCATTGTATGAAACCTTATGCCCCACCACTGCAATAGACAGGGTGGCAATGACGCATTTCTTGGCAGAGACAGTAGCTCCTGCATGGTGAAGCCAGTGAAGTACATGATTAGTATTTTCGAGGTGTTCCCAGATAAAGTGCCGAATGCTGGGGTTCTGCAGTATCATTTCATAAGACCCATTGGCATTTAGGTAGCAAGATTTTGGGCCTTTGATTGGACAGTCATTGATGAATGGGATGGAGACCTCGGGGATTTTGTCCTTTAGGATCCAACAGATGTCCCCATGGAATATTTGAATGGCATTAGTGTACCCCATAGGTAATTTTGTCAGCCTAAGGGTGCCAATGGGGGTTTGGAAGGTAGTCAGGTCATGGTAATTGTCATGGATGGCTTGGTGGTCATAGCCAACCATTAGGTCCAAGATCCCATACACCGAGTGACAGGTGAAAGCTTCAGCAATTGAGTCAACAAAAGGAGGAATGGCTGAATCTTGGATAGAGACGGTGTTTAAGGGCTGTAGGTCATGAATGAGGTGCAGAGATTTCCTGTCCTTCTTGACAATGCAGAACCACTTGGACTGATATGACAAGGTTGAGGGCTCGTAAACACCAGCGGTGATTTTTTCTTTAATTATTTGGATGACATCTCGAAAGATGGCAGGTGGGATAGGGATGTTATGTTTGACCCAGGGTTTGTGAGGTAAAGTTGGGATTTTTAGGGGGGGAAACATGTCTTCACAAAAGGTTCCCCTTTCTGAGGTCTCCCAAGCAAAGGCAGCTTCATGTGTTTGAATGAGCCAATGAACAAGATCCAATTCCACTGGCCAAAGGAACCTGGTAGGATCAAGGTTGAGCTCTTCCACCCTTTGAGTGGTAAACCTTGAACCTGGAATGAATAAGGGAGGGTGGTATGGTAATACAGGTAAATCTGCAAGAGGACTGCTGACCTCCTGATGCTCCACCCTGAATTCAACAGGCATTGCAGTCGGGATAGGCTTTACCTTCTTCACTACAGGCTTGTATTTTAACATGTGAAAAACTGGGTTGTAGTAAAAGGTAGACTGTAGGGCAGAAAGTGTCAGTGGAGAAATCGTAGTACTAGTGGTAAACAGGAAGGGGTCTTTAGGCAAAATGAAACTGGCATTGAACAGATCAGGAGGTGCAGTATCTGGGGTATAACTGAACAACAGCACTGCTGCAGCATTTTCTTTAAAGTCTGTAGAAAGAGGAGAAGTGGAATTTCTCGAGGCAGAAAGTGAATCTGAAACATAAAGGGAACACATGGATACTATATTATCTTGGTCTCCTCGTAACCCTATCTGTCACATCCATGATGCATGCATAAGTTCTGGACTGCAGTCCGACCATCTGAGGTGTTGTTCCAGCCCTATGGGCTCCCATCATGAAACTCTGTTCCATCTCTGATTTGACTTTCGATCTATTTCTGTTTCTGTTGCCATATTTAGTATGTTTCTCTTGCACTGCTAAAGTGACTTGCTATACTACTTTACCTGTATGTCTTACTAATCCCTGTACCATCCAGCTATCCGGCGACTACCGACTTACCTTACTAATAGCTCACTAATATTGTTACTCATCCATACTGCGTTCCGGTAGTCGCTACACCCCAGACATTGCTTTATACTTTTCTCTGTACTATAAAAGCTTTGTACATACATCGTAGCACATCAGTTCGAATATCGAATAAGATACTCATTGATCTCACTTGACTCCAGATAGTTTCTGGATAGTTCCGACCTCTAGGGACTCGGCAGGAAACTAGTGTACTAGGTTGTATGCTAAACTCCGACTACCTGGACTTTCACCCTAGACATCCTCTGCCCTCGGACCCTCTCGGAGACTGTTGAGAACTGGTCTTGACAGTATATTTGAACTCAAATCCCTGCATGAGCCCACCAAACCCCCACACCATGACCATGACTACCTGACTCCGTTCCTGCTCCATGGCTGTTGAAGCTTTGGAACAAGCTGCGATTGACAATATGCATGAATCAAGTGCACATATCACGTTAGCAAGCTGCCAATGTCCTCCACCATTGGTCAGCCAATTTCGAAGTTTCTCCACCAGGGGTGAACCCCTCACTACCCCAGCTCCTAGAACCAGCTCCTCTAACCAACATTCCTCATCTACAGTGTGACCAACCCCAGACCCCTTTGGAGGTGATGACCCTGGAGATGATGGTCTGGGAGACGATGGTCCCAGAGATGATGACAATGATGACGATGACGACAACGATGAAGGAAACCCTTTTGTCGATGCCCCAGAACAGCTAGACCCCCAACTAGTGGTCTTGCAAAATTTGGCAACAGCCATTGACCATTTGTCACGATCCACCCGTTGCTCCAACAACACCTCGTCCTCACACACCAAAGTCCGAGAGCTGGACACTTTCAACAGAACCAACCCGAAGAAACTCCAGACGTTCCTGGTTCAGTGTGAACTATGTTTCCAGGATCATCCCAAGGCGTTTCATCTTGATAGAAACAAGGTTACATTCGCCCAATCATATCTTAAAGGAATGGCTCTCAAATGGTTTGAGCCGGACCTTTTAAACTCCGGAGATCCGACAGACCGTCCACTTTGGATGGACAGCTGGTTGGACTTTGTAGCAGATCTCCAGACAACTTTCGGACCACATGACCCAGTCGCAGACACCGAACACCAGCTCGACCACCTACACATGAAAGAGACGCATTGTGTAAACTGATATGTGGTCAACTTCAACAGGTTAGCATCACAAGTCCGAGGTTATGGAGATGGCACTCTCCGCCACCTGTTCTATACTGGACTCCCAGATCACATCAAAGATGAAATCAGTAGGGTTGGGAAGCCCACTACACTATATGGGTTGTGCACACTAGCCCAAGAAATTGACGCATGCTACTGGGAGCACAAGGACGAGATCTCTCATCAAACAAGGTCCTCTGGCTACAACTCCAGAGGTAACTCTGGAGCTAAGGCCAACTCGAACAAGGGGGACAAGCAGAAATCTGGTAGCACCAACCCCCAATCTGGTGGTAACCAGCAAACTCCAGCTACCCCAAACCCCAAGCCTCCAAACAACCAGAACTCCAGAGCACTGTCCATGTTATCTAACAAGCTTGGCAAAGACAGCAAGTTGACACCTGCTGAGCAGAAGAGACGTTTCGAGCAGAACCTGTGTATGTTCTGTGGGAACCCTGGGCACAAGGCCAAGGAATGCCCTAAATCTACATCTCGCATAGCTAAGGCTCGTGCAACCATGGTTACTGAGTCGGAAGCCAAACTGACTGCCTCCTCCGAGGCAAAAAAATAGAGTGCAACTCTCAGAACTCCGCACAGCCTGGGAGTTGCATTGATACCGACTGTGCACCCTCGGAAGCATGCCTCAATGCATCCGCTCTTTCAAATCCTAATTCATTAAAACCTTCTGTCACCCTTGACTCATATAATATTCTGGACTTTTCAGCATTAATAGATTCAGGTTCGACCCACTGTTTTGTAGATTCTACTTTCGTCAATGATCATGGTCTTTCAACCTACTCTGTCCCACCTCTCGTCCTCCGTCTGTTCGATGGTGTGACAATGACATCAATCAGTAAAGCCTCAAACCTCTCAGTCCATTTTTCCTCTGGAGATATCACTGACATGACCTTCTATGTAACTCCATTGGATTCTGAGTGTAAGATAGTTCTCGGACATAACTGGCTCACCCGTTACAATCCGTCGATTGATTGGGTACTGAGCAGTATTAAATTCTGAAACCTTACATCCTGTTTGCCAGCACCGACATCACCCTCTGACTCAGAGTCAATTCCAAGAAACCCTGTAGATGCCCCCCCTGGGCTCTCTGGAAATCACCCTTCCTGAGTCGGTCAATAACTCCTCTCCACCCAACACCCGAGCACCGAACATCTCCCTTGTCAACGCAGCGGCCTTCATCTGTGCTTGCAAGCTAGATGGCTCAACCCAGTTCTCCCTCCAGATCCAACCTCAGGATATTACCAAAGTCCGGGCTGCCGCCATACAGGATACCCCAGACTTGTTGTCGGTACCCCTGGACTATCATGACTTTGCTGATGTGTTCAGCAAGGCCAAGGCAGCTATGCTTGTGCCTCACTGGGAGTTCAACCTCAAGGTAGAATTGGAGGAAGGAACTACTCCACTGTTGGGCACCCTCTACTCGCTTTTGTCCATTGAGCTTGCCACTCTCCAGACCTTCATTGACGAAAATCTCACTACTGGCTTTATTCGTCCAACATCATCCCCGCATGCCACACCTGTCCTCTTTGTCAAAAAGAAGGACGGATCACTTCATCTCTGTGTTGACTTTAGGGGCCTCAACAAGATCACCAAGAAGGACCATTACCCATTACCTCTCATTTTGGACTTACTCGACTCGCCTAGTCAGGCTAAAGTATATACTAAAATTGACCTGTGCCACGCCTACCACTTGGTGTGGATCACCAAAGGAGATGAATGGAAAACGGCTTTCAGAACCCGTTACAGATCTTATGAGTGGCTCGTAATGCCATTCGGACTTACCAATGCCCCTGCAGCATTTCAATGCTTCGTCAACTCTGTCTTCACGGACCTACTGGATGTATGTGTCATTGTCTATTTAGACGACATCCTTATTTATTCTGATAATTTGAAAAACCACAAAAAACATGTTTGTGAGGTACTCTGCAGACTCCAGGAGCATGGCTTGTATGCCAAACCAGAGAAATGCGAGTTCCACTCCGAGTCTGTGGAATACCTCAGTTTCTTCTTATCCCCCAATGGTTTGTCAATGTCTGAGGATAAGGTAAAGGCTGTCCATGACTGGCCTGAACCTCGCAAGGTGAAGGACATCCAGTCCTTCCTCAGCTTTGCAAACTTCTACTGTTGTTTCATCTTCAACTACTCAGACATCATGGTCCCACTAACACGTCTCACATGGAAGGGGGCACCCTGGAATTTCTCTGAGAATTGTCGCCAGTCCTTTAATCATCTCAAAGAAGCTTTCTCCACAGCTCCAATATTGACTCACTTCCAACCTGGACTTCCCATCACGGTTGAAACAGATGCTTCGGACTATGCTGTTGCCGGCATTCTGTCTGTCACTTGCCTGGATGGTGAGGTACGACTGGTAGCGTTCTACTCCCAGACTTTGACTGCCCCAGAGTTAAACTACGACACACATGACAAGGAGCTGTTGGCTATTCATGAAGCCTTCTGGACCTGGCACCATTATCTCGAAGGCCCCGCACACCCCATTGACATTGTTACCGACCACAAGAACCTCGAGTATTTCTCTACCTCAAAAGTGCTCACCAGGCGCCAAGTGCATTGGTCTGAGTACCTTTCTCAATTCAATATGGTCATTTGTTTCTGCCCCGGTAAGCTCGGAGCAAAGCCCGATGCCTTGACTAGACGATGGGACATCTACCCCAAAGAGGGGGATAGGGGCTACACCCAAGCCAACCCACAGAACCTCCAACTGGTGTTTACCACCGAACAACTATCCAATTCATCACGGGCGACCTACTTAGAAAGCCCGGTACTGTGTGCTAGTATAATCATGGATGTTGAGAAACTCCATGAAGATATCAAGTCTGCCTTACTGTCCGATCCACTCGGTCAACTCCACCTCTCTGACCCATCTAACCCCCGTTGGAGGGTAGATGAATCCGGACTTTTACGTCTGGATGATCGTATATATGTCCCTGAAGCAAACAACCTCAGGCTTCACATACTCCATTACAAGCATGACCACCCCTTGGCCAGTCACTTCAGACAAAACAGAACACTCAAACTCGTCCGTCATGAGTATGTCTGGCCAAATGCTCGAACTTTTATCAAAGACTACGTCAAGTCTTGCATGGCCTGTGTGTGTGCTAAAACCCCGAGACACAAACCATATGGTATGTTGAAGCAACTACCAATACCAGAGAGACCTTGGAACTCCATCTGGATGGATTTCATCGAACAACTACCAAACTCCAGAAACCATACTGCTATACTGGTCGTTGTAGACCGACTCTCGAAACAAGCCATATTTATCCCCACCGAAGATACAATCACCTCCCCACAACTTGCTAAACTATTCCTACTCCATGTCTTCTCAAAGCATGGAGTTCCCTCACACATAACCTCCGACAGAGGCACGGAGTTCATGTCTCACTTCTTCCGGTCGCTAGGCAAAGCACTGGATATGAAGCTTCATTTCACTTCCAGATATCACCCTGAAGGCGACGGTCAAACCGAACGAACTAACCAGACGTTGGAGCAGTACCTATGGGTCTACTGTAATTACCAACAGGATAACTGGTCCGAGTTGTTACTGCTCGTGGTGTTTGCGTACAACAATGCTCCCAGTGCTACAACTGGAGTTTCACCATTCTTCGCCAATAAGGGTTATCATCCTAACGTTACCATACACCCAGAAAGAGAGTTAACATCTTCTCGAGCTAGAGACTACGCAGTGGACTTAGACTCCCTGCATATGTTCCTATGAGAAGAGAAGAAGGAAGCTCAGCAGAGATACCAAGGTCCAGCAGATGCTAAAAGATCTCCACCTCTGGACTTCCAGATTGGAGATTTGGTATACATCAAAGCTAGGTACTTCAGGTCCACTTGACCCTCGAAGAAACTCTCCAAAAAGAATCTGGGACCCTACCCTATCATCACTCATGTTGGATCATTATCCTTCACTATCCAACTACCTGATGCTATGAAGTCCGTACACCCCATGTTCCATGTCTCGCAACTTGAACCGGCAACTCCAAATACTATCCCCAACCATGTCCAACCTCCACCCCCACCTGTTGAAGTTGACGGAGAACTAGAGTTTGAGATAGAACAAATCCTAGACTCTAAACTGGACTACTGTAGGCGATGTCCACTGCAGTACCTAGTCAAGTGGGCTGGCTATGAAGGCACGGACGAGGAAATGTCCTGGCTCATAGCTACTGAGTTAAGCAATGCCCCTGACTTAGTCGCAGATTTCCACAAAGCGTACCCCCACAAGGATGGTCCGTTGAGCGCCATCCCACCCCGGAAATAACTGGACTTTCTGGAGTTTACTCTGTCCACGCTATATAGACTCATGCTCACTTGTATTCAAAAACAGACACAACGGAAAATATATTTCAAAAAAAAAAAAGACAGAGGAGGGGGGGGGGAACAGGAAATCCGAAGTATGACACAGACACGGATAAACTAAAAATAATGACTAAATATCATCGTCATTCATCGCCTGGTTGACGAGAGTGGTTGTTGCCGTCTTCAGAACCTCGAAGGATTCTTCCAAAACCCCAGAAAGGTCCCAGACCTCTCTCGACATCATCTCAATGGCTGCCATATTCTTCTCAATCACCTTGATGATTTCTCCGAGCTGCCTGTCCAAGACCTCCGCCAAAGGGTCTTGTCATGGAGCTTGCATGCAGGGGGCACGGGGTTTCGAGACAACTTCAATGTCTGGCATGTTGTCCACATCTTTGTCGTCAGTGGCCTCACCAAAATGTGCCAACTTCCTCCATTTTCTTTTCTCTCCACCCCGAGGTGATGGCACGGTCAACACTGGCTTCTCAGACTCCGGAGCCTTCGGGTTCAAGTCACACTTGCCCTTCATTTTTTGGCACCGGACACACAACTTGCTGCGACCCCTGCCTGGCATGCACAGTTCTCCGGCCTTGGTACAGGCAGAGCAAGCCTTAGCCTGCTCTGCAGGCCTTCCCCCAACTGATGTGACATGCTGAGACTATTATGGACTTGTCAGTACGGAGTTTAGAACGATAAATACTGTTACGCACCAATGAACCCTCTGCCTGCTGCGCCTGACACATCTCCTCCTCAAGTTGTTTCTTCTCCACTTCCAACTCACGGAGTTTCCTCTCCTCAGCTGCTTTCCTCTGTGCAGCCTCCTTGGCTTTCCTACGTTCCTTGGCCTCCTTTGCTTTCCAGACCTCCTCAGCTTTCCAGCACTCTTCTTCTTCAATTGCTGCCTGCATGGCAGCACGCTGGCGATGTTGTTGCTCGTCAAATTTCGCCATTTTCATGGCCAGCAGGTTGTCCGGATACTCTTGAAGCAGTTCATCATCAAGTACCTCCCAGGCGATGCCTGTGGGGTTGAGGGAGGACTTAAGTCGTTGGGTAGGAGCCATAGTGTTTAGGAGAATGGAAATGGGCGTCTGGACTTTGACAAAACCCCGTCGAGCTCTTTTTTACCGTAAGGTTTTTCAGACTCTGACAATGTGGACTTCGAAACTCTGAAGCAACGCTTGAGCACAACAAGTGCCTCGAGGGCTCGGCCCTAAGAGGGGGATACTGTCACATCCGTGATGTGTGCATAAGTTCCAGACTGCAGTCTGACCATCTGAGGTGTTGTTCCAGCCCTATGGGCTCCTGTCATGAAACTCCGTTCTGTCTCTGATTTGACTTTCGATCTATTTCTGTTTCTGTTGCCATATTTAGTATGTTTCTCTCACGCTGCTAAAGTGACTCGCTATACTACTTTACCCGTATGTCTTACTAATCCCTGTACCATCCGGCTATCCAGCGACTACCGACTTACCTTACTAATAGCTCACTAATATTGTTACTCATCCATACTGCATTCCGGTAGTTGCTACACCCCGGACATTGCTTTATACTTTTCTCTGTACTATAAAAGCTTTGTACATACGTCATAGCACATCAGTTTGAATATCGAATAAGATACTCATCGATCTCACTCAACTCCAGATAGTTTCTGGATAGTTCCAACCTCTAGGGACTTGGCAGGAAACTAGTGTACTAGGTTGTACACTAAACTCTGACTACCCGGACTTTCACCCTAGACATCCTCTGCCCTCGGACCCTCTCAGAGACTGTTGAGAACTGGTCTTGACACTATCAAGTCATTGACCATTGTTAAAAACCCTGTTCGCTCTCTTGGAGTTGGTGGTGGTGACTCTGGTGGGCAAAGTATTCTGCCTCATCATCTGGGTTCACAAATCGGGGATACGGGTATAGACAATGTTGAGGGCAGGTGGGGATAAGTAACTGGCAGCCTGAATTGGGGTCATGGATTTCTAGAGATTGTTTGCTGTCAGGGAAGTCTTGAAGGATGCTGCTGAGGAGGCAGAAGAATGGGCAGCCTAATAAGAGGTTGAAAGGGGCTTTATTGACGACTTGAATCTGTAGGTGAGCTTCGACCGGCCCAATTTGAAGAGAGGCATTTTCGATGACACCTAGAGTGCTCTCTTTAGACTGGTTAGTGGCTTCTAACATCATACACATGTCTGAACGGAGGGGGGCCCCTAAAGCCTCCCACAATTTGTGCCTGAGGGCAACTACCTGACAGCTGCTGTCAAGGATACACTCGACCTGAAGCTTGTCCATAAGGACACCATCTACTGCATGGAGAGGAGCAGTGGCAAGACTGACACACTTGCCATTGGTATCCTTAACGAGGTATTGTTCATATGAGGCCCAGGTAGATGATGAGGACAATTCTGACATGGTCTCGAGGCTACCAATCACTACTTTCTTTGTCATAGCCATCTCTTGTATCTGTTTGCGGATTTCCAGGCTGACTGCCAAAAGATCTTGGGTTGAAATTTCAGTCTTGGCCCCTAAAACTTGGGACACAAGTCATTTAGTGGCAGCAGCTTCGTCAAGGCCACTCTGGTAACAAAACTGAGGAGTAGGGTTGGATGAAGGTCTAGAGGTCGAAGGCTCAGCGGCATTAGATTTAGCTTGTGTCTTGTTACATGCTGGCTGGGTGTTTGAAGTTGTGGTAGGTACAGGGTTGTTGGAAGGGGGAGGGTTGGCTGGAGTGGCATTTTGAGGGCAATGAGTGAGGATCTCCATGCCATCAAAGCAGGCTGGTTTCTTCTTTTTGATAGCATTCTTAAGCTCCTCTACCTGACATAGGCTCTGGCGAGGGCACACTTATCTTCTTTGTCAGCATTATCTTCTATTTCTTGGTTGACAAGGTATGACGAGGGGTGGACCTCGACCTGAAACTTGGCAGTGTCTTCTGAGCCAAAGAACATGGTATTGATGAGGTGGGGCAGGGTATCACACCCTCTAGATGAAGAGGCAGTACCTGGAGACTGAATAGAGACGAGATTAGCTGATGCCATAATAGACTCTCTAAGAGCCAGGAAGTTATTGATTTTCTCTTTGAAATTCCGCCCTGCTGCAGACCTAGGAATGTCAGAACTGTCTTTCATAAAGACTTCACCACCTATAAGCATGCATTTCCCTTGGTGAACATACTCCTTGCAGAGCTCACACTCGGCTGTTCTATGGCCATTGGTTCCTCCACAGAAGAA
The DNA here is from genome assembly GCA_024663475.1 of Pisolithus thermaeus. Classification (NCBI taxonomy): domain Eukaryota; kingdom Fungi; phylum Basidiomycota; class Agaricomycetes; order Boletales; family Pisolithaceae; genus Pisolithus; species Pisolithus thermaeus. Next base: position 135,850 of record JANFAF010000110.1, read on the forward strand.
GCAGTGGGGGTTGAAAGAGTGGCAAAACTGCTGTTCTGCGGGTTGAGTCTGGCAGCTGCCTGAGGCAGGGTCAGCAGCTTGGACATATTCCCTTTTAAGAATGGTGGGCAGCAAAGTTGGTTGGGAGTAGGATTCTGGGAATAAGGCCAAACTATCGATTTGGACAGCATTTCGGCAGGCCCCACTAAGGAGGTAGGTCATGTGCTTGTAGACTTCATTGAACGGCCATGAGTCATCGATGTCATGGTCTAGATCTTTGAGTTGGAGGCAAGTGGCAAGGCTGCTATGGAATTTTGGGGGAAATCCTTCGAGGAACTTCTCATTAACATAGTCATCAGTAAGTCTCTTCTTCTTGTTAATTAGGGCTATGACTCGGTGGAATTCCTGCACGTATTTGCCAAGGTCCTCGAGGGATGACATGGGTTTCTGGACTTGGTGGTGGAGGTGAGTCTCGAGGTTGGCTTTAGTATACTGCTGCCCCTTGACATCAGCACCAGGGTAGAAACTGGTGACTTCTCTAGTAAAGTCTTCCCAGTCATCACCCATAGCGGAGTCAAGGGAGGACCATAGCTCTGACTCATTTCTGTCAGCTTAGCGAATAGCCCACCTAATCTTAACCCTGTCATCGGTGATTCCTGCATCAGTGCAGATCTGGTCGATGTCTTCAAAGTAGGCACAAATATCTTCTGTTTTTCCCGAAAACTTGGGGGCTTTGTTAGAACCTCTAAGAGGCATTTCGTGGTGGTTGGTAGTAGTGGACATGGCTATGGGAAACGATGATGAGAGTGGAAGGGGGCACTGAGGTATTGGCAGGGAAGTATGGGCTAGCAGCAGAATGGGATTCTGTGAGGTGGTGAAGGACGTCAATGGGAGGAGAAGTTGTTCTGCAGCAAAGGTCGAGGCTGATGAAGAAACTGGAGGGGATAGGTCAGTAAGTGGTAATAATTCTTGACAATCAGGTGGTGGTGCAAAGGACTCATTGAGCTCAAAGGCACCAGGTATATTGGCTATTGGAAGGGAGGGAGATTCTGGACAATGAGGGGATCTGATGGCGGAAAGCTCTATGTCTGGAGAACTAGGCTCTGGAATATCATGGGGGTTAATAGTGGGCACAAAAATATCAGAGGAAGATATAGAAAGATAGTGGAAGGGCTCTAAGAGCTCTTCGAGTTCTGTTCTGTGGTGGTGTAGGGAGTGAGTACTCCCCACTATGGTATTCTTTTGGTTTTATAGCTTTTACTTTTACTTTTTACTTTGCCCTTTATTTTCTTTTCTTTTGTTTTTGTTCTTTTACCTTAGACTTCTCTTAGCTTCGAGTTTAGGCATGTGAGGTAGCTTACATAAGCCTGCGCACACCTACACTCCTCTGTAACTACTTACAGAGTAGAACAAGAAGTACCGAGTTACAAGTTTGAGTTCGAGTTTGAGAAGGCCATTGCAAGTGCCTTCAGTCTTCAGACAGATCTCAGACTGCCCCAGATGTCTTCTACTCAGACAGCACTCTCTCACAGGCTATAGAAGCCCCTTAGGAAGGTCTCCCCCCTTCAGTATCCTCCATCCACCCTCAGTCAAACTTCATCAGTCTCATCAGCAGGTAGGTCATAGAGATCTCCTTTCCAGATCTACAGACCCCTCGCAGTGGGCTCCAAAACAATGTGGGCTACTCTTCTTGCAAGAGTGCTAAGAGAAATAAGAGGGGAAAGCTGTAGGTAAGACCTAGGCTCATCCCAAGGGGTCTTGAGTTGGAAGGAGACAGAAGAGGGGGGACTTTAGGTGGTAAAGTGGGAATTATACGAAAGGGGGACTTGAGAGCTTGTTAGAACTTGGTAGGTGGCAATAGTAGGCTTGGAGGATGGTTTTCGGGATGTTAGGGACTCGATGGCAGTGAAATGGCGGCAAAGGGAATTCTGGGACTCAGGGTACTCTTGTAAACTCAGAGATGGCTCAGGAAGGCTCTCTAGACTCGAAGGGGACTCTTAGATTCTCGCTCTCTGATGCCAAAAGGTCAGTGGTATATTTTTTTAAGTAGCCCAGGCTTTTGTATTGTAAAGACAGTGGTATCTAAGGTAAAATTTGGCATATTTCGGATCTGTCATATGTCAAAAGTAATAACAGACAAGGCAAAGTCTGACACTGGTACAGACATGTGTGTGGCAGTGACAGCAGCGAAGGGAAAGCAAACAAAAGTAGAGAAGATAAACACAAACCAAGACAAGGTGGCATAGCTACATGTCTGAGCAATGGGGTCGCACCCTGGAAGCTGACAGGGGGTGAAGGGAGCAGTATAGCTAAAGGAAGGTCTGCAGGGAGGCACAGTGACACGTGACACGTGACAATGTTGCCGGTGGTAATAGGCATGTGACCGAGAGGAAGTGTAGTGCAGGCAGTGACACAATCCCATGACTGTGATGGGCATGTGATCTGGCAGGTAGTGAGAGTAGAGATTGCTGCTGAGGGCGCCTTGCAGCCTCAGGGAGCCTAGACTCCCTACATCGCTAAACTATTCCTACTCCATGTCTTCTCCAAGCATGGAGTTCCCTCACATGTAACCTCTGACAGAGGCATGGAGTTTGTGTCTCACTTCTTCTGGTCGCTAGGCAAAGCACTGGATATGAAGCTCCATTTCACTTCTGGATATCACCCTGAAGGTGATGGTCAAACTGAATGAACTAACCAGATGTTGGAGCAGTACCTATGGGTCTATTGTAATTACCAACAAGACAACTGGTCTGAGTTGCTACCACTCATGGAGTTTGCGTACAACAACACTCCCAGTGCTACAACCAGAGTTTCACTGTTCTTCGCCAATAAGGGTTATCATCCTAATGTTACCATACACCCAGAAAGAGAGTTAACATTTTCTTGGGCTAGAGACTACACAGTGGACTTAGACTCCCTGCATACATTCCTACAAGAAGAAATGAAGGAAGCTCAGCAGAGATACCAAGGTCCAGCAGATGCTAAAAGATCTCCACCCCTGGACTTTCAGATTGGAGATTTGGTATATGTCAAAGCAAGGTACTTCAGGTCCATGCGACCTTCAAAGAAACTCTTGGAAAAGAACCTAGGCCCATACCCCATCATTGCTCATGTTGGATCATTATCCTTCACTATCCGACTACCTGATGCTATGAAGTCCATACACCCCATGTTCCACATCTCGCAACTAGAACCAGCAACTCTGAACACTATCCCTAACCATGTCCAACCTCCACCTCCACCCATTGAAATTGACAGAGAACCAGAGTATGAGATAGAACAAATCCTGGACTCTAAACTGGACTACTGTAGGCAATGTCCACTGCAGTACCTAGTCAGGTGGGCTGGCTATGAAGGCACGGATGAGGAAATGTCCTGGCTCATAGCTACCGAATTAAGCAATGCCCCTGACTTAGTTGTGGATTTCCACAGAGCATACCCCCACAAGGATGGTCCATTGAGTGCTGTCCCACCCTGGAAATAAATGGACTTTCTGGAGCTTACTCTGTCTATGCTATGAAGACTCACACTCATTCAATTCTAAGCCAGACACAATGGAAAATATATTTCAAAAAAAAAAAAAGAAAGGAGGGGGGGGGACAGGAAACTTGAAGTACACTATGGACATGGATAAACTAAGAAAAATAATGACTAAATGTTGTTGTCATTCATCGCCCGGTTGACAAGGGTGGTCATTGTGGTCTTCAGAACCTCAAAAGATTCCTCCAAAACTCTGGATAGGTCCCAGACCTCTCTCGACATCGTCTCAATGGCTGCCATGTTCTTCTCAATTGCCTTGATGATCTCTCTGAGCTGCCTGTCTAAGACCTCCACCAAAGGCTCTTGATGCAGAGCTTGCACATGGGGGGCATGGGGCTTCGAGATGACCTCAACATCCAGCATATCATCCATGTCCTTGTCGTCAGCGGCTTCACTGAAGTGTGCTGACTTTCTCCATTTCCTTTTTTCTCCACCCCAGGGAGATGTTGCAGTTGATGCTGGCTTCTTGGGCTCCAGTGCCTTTGGGTTCAAGTCACACTTGCCCTTTGTTTTCTGGCACCAGATGCATGACTTGCTGCACCTGGTACCTGGGATGCATGGTTCCCCAGCCTTGATGCAGGCAGAGCAAGCTTTTGCCTGCTCTGTGGACTTTCTGCCGACCAACATGACATGCTGAGACTAGTACAGACTTGTCAGCATGGATTTTAGAATGATAAATATTGTTATGCACCGTGGAGCTCTCTGCCTGCTGCACCTGACACATCTCCTCCTCAAGGCATCTTTTCTCTGCTTCCAACTCATGGAGTTTCCTCTCCTCGGCTGCTTTCCTCTGAGCAGCCTCCTTGGCTTTCCTACACTCCTCAGCCTTTTGATGTTCCTTGGCCTCCTTTGCTTTCCAGACCTCCTCAGCTTTCTGGCACTCCTCTTCTTGAATTGCTGCCTGCATGGCAGCATGCTGACAACATTGTCACTCATCGAACTTTGCCATTTTCATGGTTGGTGGGTCGTCTGGATATTCTTGGAGCAGTTTGTTGTCAAGGACTTCCCAGGCGATGCCTGCAGGGTTGAGAGAAGACTTAAGATGGGGAGTAGGAGCCATAGCATTTAGGAGTTTAGGAATGGGTGTCTGGACTTTGACAAAACCCTGTCGAGCTCTTTTTACCATGAAATTTTTCAGACTCTGACAATGCAGACTTCAAAACTCCAAAGCAATGCTTGAGCACAACAAGTGCCTCGAGGGCTTGGCCCTAAGAGGGGGATACTGTCACATCCATGACATGCATGCAAGGTCTGGACTGAATTCTGACCATCTGAGGTGCCGTTCTAGCCCTATGGGCTGCCATCGTGAAACTCTGTTCCATCTTTGATTTGACTTGCAATCTATTTCTATTTCTGTTTCCATATTTAGTATGTTTCTCTCATGCTTCTAAGTGACTCGCTACACTACTGTACCCATATGTCTTACTAATCCCTGTACCATCTGGCTATCTGGCAACTACCAACTTACCTTACTAATGGCTCACTAATATTGTTATTCATCCATACTGTGTTCCAGTAGTCACTACGCCCTGGACATTGCATTGGACTTTCCTCTGTACTATAAATGCCTTGTACATACATCATAGCACATCAGTTCAAATATCAAATAAGATACTCATCGATCTCACTCGACTCCAAACAGTTTCTGGATAGTTCTGACCTCTTGGGACTTGGCAGGAAACTAGTGTACTAAGTTGTACGCTAAACTCTGACTACCCGGACTTTTCGCTCTAAGCCTTCCTCTGCCCTCGGACCCTCCTGGAGACCATTGAGAACCAGTCTTGACACCCATGAACACCAACATCATCAGCAGCAAATGGGTTTTCAAAATTAAGAATAATGCTGCAGGTGAAATTGGCAAATACAAGGCTTGTCTTGTTGCTAGGGGGTTTACACAGCAGTATGGAGTCAACTATCATGAAACCTATGCCCCAGTAGCTCAACTGACTTTGCTTCAACTCATCCTAGCCATCACAGCATGAGAAGACTGGGACATGGATGTCTTTGACTTCCACAGTGCCTTTCTCAATGGTAAACTTGATGACAATGAAGTAATCTACATGGAGTTACCCCCTGGGTCCAACAAGGCCACTTGTATTCTTGTTGCTTGTCTGCAAGTAGCCCTCTATGGCTCGAAATAAGGCACACTAATGTGGTACAAATGATTATCTAATGAACTAGGTGAACTTGGCTTCAGATGCATCGAAGCTGACTGGGGAGTCTTCATAGCAGAGATTGGGACACAAATCTTGATACTAGCATTGCATGTCAATGACTGCACAATTACTGGGAGTTCAAGTGAGCTGATAAAAGCCTTCAAGGCTGAAATTGGCTCGCAATTCAGGATTACAGACTTAGGGCTAATTAGTTGGCTTCTTGGCATGAAGGTCACTTGAGACTGAGCTGCTCATATGATCTCACTGTCACAGGAGCTGTACATTAATGCCATACTAGCAAAGTTCAATTTCTCAGACTCAAAACCAGTCTCAGCACCCCTCGACCCTAATATCCAGCTCTCTGAGTTGCAGTCACCTAAAACTGCAGCCAAAACTGAAAAAATGCGAAATATACCTTACCACCAAGCCACTGGGTCCCTAATCTACCTTGCAGCCAGAATGAGACCTGACATTGCCTTCACAACCTCACTTGTGTCACAGTTCAACTTGAACCCTGGGTGGCCTCACTGGGAAGCTGTTAAACATATTTACCATTATCTTGTCAGCATGAAGGACTGGGCTCTCAAATATGGGACCCAGAACAAAGGTTTGGTTGGCTACATTGATGCCTATGGTGCCTCGCAGGAGCATAGACAGGCAATCACTGGATTTGCCTTCCTCATAGATGGGGGTGCTATCCTTTGGGGGCTGTGTAAACAGGAACTGGTGACATTATCTACAGCTGAATCAGAGTATGTCACAGCTATGCATGCTGCAAAAGAAACCCCCTGGCTACATTGACTCATCAGAGAGGTATTTCATCCACTTCAACACCCAACTACCCTTTATGGTGACAACCAGTCCACTATCGCATTGATGAAGGATGGGAGATACCATGCATGTATGAAGCACATTGATATATGGTATCATTTCATTCATTTTTCTGTTGAGAACTGTTCTATTCAGTTTCTTTACTGTCCTACTAATAATATGGTAGCTAACACTCTCACTAAAGCTTTGCCAAGTGTCAAGGCAAAGCACTTTGCACATGAGCTTGGTCTTCACCCTTGCACTTGAGGGGGAGTGTTGGAATGTTGTCATGTAGTGGCAGTGCTTTTACATTACATAATCTCATACTTACAGCTCTTCATTGTAATTCCCTTACACCTCAGTGACTTGTTAGGTTACTGAGGTGAGACATTTGTTCTACCTATGTATCTAAGTAATGACAGCCTGTAGTCTATCATTCTACAGGTACTACCAATATATAGAGTGACTTGTTAGGTTACTGAGTCTATCATTCTACATCAGCACCCTGCTATGTTCTGCACAGGCATGATACTACCTTCTGGAAAAAATGCAATGGCTTGTGAACACTCATCAACAGAGACAACCATGCTAGAGAATGGCAACAGACACCAAGCTACATATTGTCTATGCAGTAAGTGAAGTGCTTGCAGTGTAAAACTGCAGTAGTGATGAGTTTCCAGAGTAGTCTACACAAATGCAGCAGTCTCTAAATCAAACAAGCAATGGTTCCATCCCCAAAACCAAGCAATCTGAGTTTCACACAGGGAAAGGCTCCACAAGCATGGAGACCACAGTAACATATGATTCCGGACCTGTCACACTTTGCACTGTTGAGGTGTAAGGGAAGTTTTCTCTTCTTAGACCTACAGGAGTAAGTCAAGGGTGGAATAAGGACACATACATAAGTCTTCCATCATCCCTCCCTGCTTTGTCCTTCATCAGTTGGTGGTCACTAGTCATTCATCCATCATCTGTAGTTGCCAGAAGTGCTTGGTCTACTTGGTGGTCTATTGTTCATTGTTGTTTCTTACTCACTGCTACTTGCTTATCCCTGGTCTTTCATCTACTTGAGAGTCCCTAGTGGACAGTAGTTGGTGGTCAGTAGTCAGTTGCTGTTTGGTCATTGGCTACTGGATACTTGGTAGTTGGTAGTTGCCAGTCAGTAGATGGTACCCTTGCCTTCCACTTTTTCCCAGTCAGTCCTCAGCATTCCATAGTAGTCAGTACAACTCATCCATCCATCTTTGTTGCCTACTCAGCTAGTCTGTCTGTAGCTGGTCATTGGTACTTTGCTAGTCCATGCTGTGGTCCCTGGCCTTAGTCACCAGTCTCACTCTCTCCACTCATATAGGTGACCAATCACTTATCCTCAGTGGTTGGTGTTCATTGGCTAGCAGTCAGTACCTTGGTCATTGGCAAGTCATGGTTCCATCTTCCTGCTTACTTGCTACTCTCAAAACAAGTGACCAGGGGATGGTTGGTGGTTGGTAGGTGGTAGTCATTGGTCCTTAATCTTACTACTTGGTAGTTGCTGGTTGCTAGTCACTGCTTAGTTGGTACTAGTTACCACTCACTCACATGACTCATTTGACAGATTGTGTTGCCTCAGTAGCTGGTAGTGGGTAGTCACTAGTTGCCAGTGCTTGGTAGTTGGTATTCATTAGACTGTACTTCACCTTGTTTGTCATCACAAGCCTTGACTAATGGTTCATGCTGCTCCCTTGGTAGCTTAGCTTGCTAATTGGCAATTGCTGCCAGCAGTTCTTTGGTAGTCAACTTTGTTTTCCCCATATCTGCTTCATTTTTCCAATTTAGCATGTAGGAGTCATATCCCCTACATCATCTCAAGTGCTATGAATTTCATTATGATGTCATCATCATCTGATAATATTTTGTGTTCAAAGACTTGGGATTTTCCAAGTATTTTCCTTTCTCTCCATCAGTTTTGCATGTATTGCTTAGATAATCACATTCCCACCATCCCATCATTCCTACCCACAAACATTATTATGATGTCATGGCCATGCAGGCAATATCTGGTATGGATCATGCCAGTAGGGGTCATCATGAGAGGAATATCCTTATAGGGGTGCTCAGTGCAGGTGGGCATCTGGGACACCCATATTCAATGTGACATGTGTGATCATGAGAAAATTTCCCTATGCAGCCCAGTGCCACTGTGGGCATCCTGGGTGCCCAACCTACTCTGTGACCTTTGTGATCATGGGAATCTTCTTCAGTCAGCCCTCACCATCATGGGTGTCCAAGATGCCTGACTTGCAGCTCAGATGGGCCATGAGAAATTCTTTTCATAATTGTCTACTGTTGGTAGTAAAGCTAATGATAATCAATTTGGTAGTACCTAAATCCTGCCTGTGGGAAATCTTCTGATAGCTGCCACTCACTGTTATGGGCATCCTGGATGCCCACAGGTGAGGCAGGTATGCATGAGAAAATAACCTAAAGTATATGGCCTGTGCCACTGCAGGCATCCAGGACACCCACCCTTCCACATGTGTGTGACTGTGGGAAAAATAGCTAAAGTAGATCCAAGCTGCCATGGGTGTCCAGGATGCCCAACCCATGATACATATGGTCAGCATTATTATTTTGGGGGTAATTTTATCAGACAAATTCATGATACTGCTGACACTTGCTTAGTCATTCCTGCCACCTCTGATGTGACTGATCTAGTGGTCTTGGTCAGCTTTAGGTCAGTCCCAGTCTAGCTGCCCAGTTGGACTGATGTGTCAGGCTGTCTGATTATTCTAAATTAAATAATTATATGAGAAATTGTCTTAGCTAAAAGTAAACTATGTGAATGCATGCACCCAGGGTGCCTGTGTGCTGCACCACATGTTGGTCACATGACCCACATGCTTGCATTGTGTGGCAGGTGTCCAGGATGCCCATGCTGCACAGTGAAAGTAATATAGCTACATACTAATTTAATACTAATTCATGTATTAGAGTACAATATTGCATGTACCTGTGGGCATCCAGGATGCCTTTTTGTGCATGCAGCACCATGTAACTATTATTAGGGTGCACTCTACTATACATGCAATGGGGTGTATATACATACTACATACTAATCCATCCTGTACAACACTGCATGAGGTGGGCTTCTGGGATGCCTGTGTGGCACATGGTGCTGGTGGCCACATGACCCAGATCTGCATGGGCATCCTGGACACCTGTGTGGCACATGGTTGATGCACCAGTCAAATGACTCAGATACTCACATGCCATGCCAGGACACCCATGCCACACAGTGTATACATACATACTATGAACTAACTATTTAATGCATTAGAGTATGGTGTTACATACAGGCTCTGCCTGCACCTAGCACAATGTGTGACACCTGTGGGCATCCAGGATGCACATGGACCACATACACATACATACTAATGCTAATTAATGTAAATTGATGTTAATGTTAATGTTACTGTTAATGTATTACTAGTAGTATAATGTTGCAAATGCTTGTGGGCATCCAGGATGCCTGTGCTGCTGCACATAGCATGTTGGTCAAATGACTAAGATGCCTGTGTACTCAGGCAGGTGTCCAATGGTCACATGACCTCCCCACACCTATGTTGCAAGGTGATGTCCAGGACACCCATGACCATGCCCCACACAACATGATGACAATTCCAAGTAAATAAGGTTGACCCCCATATTCCCAAAATAGGAAAGTACCTACTGTACCTACTGCTCATCCATGGGAAATTGTGTTGTATGAAAGTTGATCCTTCTGGCTACAGGCTTCTAGGATGTCCAACCTCCTGTGTGAGTTTTCACAATCATGGGAAACTTTCCCAGAGTAGACCATTGTGAGCATGGGCATCCAGGACACTGACCACCCTGTGTGAGCTTTCACAATCATGGGAAATTCTCTCAAAGTAGACCATTGTGAGCATGGGCTTCCTGGATGCCTGACCACCTGCAACAGCTTGTTGACTGTGGCAATGTTTTCTTAGGTATAGACCCCTCCACACTGGGCATCCCAGACACCTAACATGTAATTGCCATGAGCCACAAGAATAATTTTTCTCATACTGCTCAATGTTAGTGTCCATAGTCAACTCTTGCTAAACCTAATTGACTTGCTCCCAATGCTAGTTACTGCTGGTTGCACTGGGTACTTGTTATTAGTTCTGGTAGGGACTGCAACCCACTTCTTGTTGATGGAAGATTTTCCAAGAGTTGGACCATGCCAGTGACTGCTGGTGTCTCACCCAAATGCCTGTGCAAGCCTTGGACCCATGGGAGATCAGTACTAACATAGATACATGCCACTATGGGTGGCCTGGACTCCCCCACTTCCATTGTAAAATAGTTTTCTTGCCATATCCCCCAAAAGGAAATCCTTGTTGCAGCATTCTTCTCAGGTATTTGCCTGACATGGCCAATTGATAACCTTAATGTCACCTGTTGACAGACAAGTACATGTTGAGGTAATAGACTCAGAATTCAAAACTTGGCATTTGGACCACCATGTTGTGACAAACCCATTAGTCAAAAATCAACATCAGAAGCCATTGTAATTACATTTAACTAATGAAGTGTGGATCTTAGCATATGTAGGGAACCAAAATGAAGGACTCCAGATGTCTGTACAGCTTGGTGTCAACTGTGCTTAACTGGGTCCTCAGGAAGTCAGCATCAATTGGCAATAGCTGCATGCTGAACACCACACCACTTAGTACCCAAGCTCTTGAGGCATGCTGCTTACCAATAAGGTTCAAAGTCCAATATCAAGCACTTATAAAAGGAACTACAAGCATTTCACCCAAACTTATCACCACTCCTTCCATGTCCATTTGTAATCCATGTCCTTATATGCCAGTGTCAGATACTGACTCCACTGATGCAATAGACTGGAAGACCATCCCTGACATGGCATTACAGCCATTGGAGGCTGACTTGGGAAAGGTCAAATTGGCCAAGTTTGACAAGTGGAGTCAGCATCAAAGGGAGCTGGTGGTCATGTGGTGCTGTCAAGAGGAGGAGGCAGAGAGGCTGCAGTACAAGGTTAGTTCACCAGAATTGATGCATGTTCAAGCTACTTATGTGCACTTCCAGAAGAGGGAGGAAAAGCATTGTCAAGAGTTGGAAGAGTAGCAGCAGAAGGCCCAAGAGGTTGAGAAGATGAACCAGGAAATGAAGGTGGCCCAACAGCAGAGGCAGTCAGTCAATAATGATGCCAAGGGGGACAAGAAGCTCAGTCAGGTGGCATCCACAGTGGTGAGTTTATCAGAGGTACACTGAGCACATGTCCTCATCCCCAGCCAGCATACCATCTCATGGAGATTCCTGTGCACTTGGTGCCTCACTACCAATGCCATCTGCATTGACATTCCTGGCTCATGGCATAAATGATGCATGTTGTGCTTTGATCAGAACAAAAAATGTCAGCTGCCTAATGTGCTGGTCTAGGTGGACTATCATGACAAGCTGATGTCTCCCCACACTGGGGATACATAGAAGTGTCCAGAGAAGGTCACTGGATGATGATGGTGATGACAAGATCAAGTTCATCAGCTCAATGGCTGCCACAGCTGGTCAATCAGCAAATGAAGTGCCAGAGTTGGTCACAAATCTCCTCAATTGGCACTTATGTGAGATCACCACCCTCCTTCATGACCTTGTCAGAAAGCTTGACAACTTGACCAATTCCAAGGGCAAAAGCTCATGAGGCAGATGAAGCAGTTGATGAAGATCAAGTTCACTACACTGATGAGCAGAATGCTGTGGATGGGAATGCCAACACTGAGTTGACCAGTATGCAAGCCAATTGGTTTCCCCTTAGAGGGAGTATGTTTGTTTAGCATATGTTTATATACTTTGTATCACCTTTGTTTGCAAGCAATCTAGTCCTTCCCCCATTCCCTCACATTGAGTGAATCTGTTAAGGTCAAAGTATACTAGACATATTGGTTAGGGAGGGTAATATGTGATCCAACAATTTAATCTTGGCAATGTCAGTGACAAGGCTCAAAGTACTGAGCAGCACTGCACTGGAAACCCAATAGTGGAGCAAGCCACACCAATATTGGCAGTGTCAGTGGATATGGAGGCTCACATTTGCTCTTGGCCAATGTTGGTTATGACCAGTCTTCATCAGACATCTACCAATGAAAGGCTGTCAGGATGTCAGGTCACAAACAACATTGGACCTACTCTACCTATGATGACATAAAGGGCTAAGATTCACTTCAGAGTTTGTTACATGGTTGAATAGGAGTACCTAGTTGTGCCATTTACTAGTAATGACACAGACAGTATTTTGGCATCATCACCATGGGCATCATGGTTTCCCAAGTTCCAGTGATTCAGATGTCATCTAAAACTTTTTTCTGGTGCTGTACACCACTAATGTCTTCATTACACATGATGGGTTATGGGTGGAGTGGGTTGCTGTCTGTTTCTGTGTTTTGGTGCCTTAAGGAACTCAGGGGAGGCTAATGCTGACCTCAATCATGTTTATTTCAGTTCATTCACAGTGGAATTGTGTCAGTGATATGTGCACTTGATGTTTTTGCCTGGGATGTAAGGACCAGTGCAATGTTAGGAAGCATGATGAGAGGAGGGCCATTTGTAATGCCTGACTGATGTTGCTGACATGACTCATTCCTATCCTTAGTTTGCTAGTCTAGATACATGGGGTTTAAGCCATGGGTTTATTGACATGGTGTCCACTTCAAAAATTCTTGCCCACTCACAAAGATCAAAACTGACCTGCCAAGGTTCCTTGACGTTTTATGTTGGACACACATCACACTGCAACCAGTCTTATGATCAATGTTGATGATGCAGTTCACACACATTTTAAAGGACTGAAATGTTATGAAGTGCTACCAAACCAAGCCCCTTGGAGGAAGCATTTAATTGACAGTGACACTGCTCAACATCACTGACATTGCCATCACTCCCTTCCTTGGCTAACTCAACCTCTGCACACAGCTTGCCATCTTTCCCTTGGGATCAGTTGGCTCTGTACACCTTTCAGCCCAAGTCATGCAGGACAGAGGTGATCTCACCTAGATGTGAGCCACTAGATCTGGTGCAGCACTTGCCAATGCACCCAATCACATTCCTGCTGCACCTGCCAACATAGTCATCCATGGCCTTCATATGTGCTGACCAATTGAGGGTTGCCATCCCCATGGACAACCTTTGCCCTGTTCCACTTCTAGTCAGCCCAGGGGGGGGGACAAATAGGTTGCCCTCCCACATTCCCTGGTTCCCCCTCATGTCAGGACCATGGAATCAAGCACCTTGGAAATTAGTTGCCCAACCACCTGCAAGAACATGGTGACCATGGGAAATGTTTGTACAAGGTCACTGTGGGCATCCCAGATGCCTGACTCACAATGTAGTTTGTGTCATAAGAAAAATTCTCCTACAACTCAATGTCAGCATCACTGGAGTACATATGCTTGTTACAGCAATAGTTAGAACTGGAAAATTTCTCTGAAGGTTGTCCCATGCTGCTTTGGGCATCCTGGATGCCTGGCCACCAAGTGAGGATTGAGTCCATGGGAAATCTGGCTGGATCAGAACCTTCCCAACATTGCCATCCTGGATGCCTGGACCACAGCAGACTAGTTGCCATAGGATATGTTCCAAAAATAGAACCTAAAGGTTATGGGCTTCCTGGACACTCATATCCTGTCTGAAAATAAATTTCATGGAAAATTATATAAAAGTAGACCCTTGAGGGCATGGGCATCCAAGATGCCCATTGTAGATGCCATGAGAAAATTTTCCAAAGGGAATACTTACTGCACCCTTCTTCTCAGGTGTTTGCCCAAGGTGGCTGATTGGTACCAACAATATACATAATGATATCTGCCAACCAACTAACACATGATAGGATAATAGATTCTAAATTCAGAACTTGGTGTTTGGCCTGGTGGTGAAAGATGGATGTTGAAAGTAGTTGTGATTGTATGTACAACAGGGGTTATGTGGACCTTGCTATAAGTACAAAAACAAAAGTGAAGAACTTCATAGGTTTTTCATGAATGTCAGTGTGCTTTACTGGGTCCTGAGTCGGTTGGCAAAGTGGGGCAATGGCCCTCTGCTGAATAACTGACTGCTTAGTACCAGAGTCCTCAAGGCATGACTCAAAGTCCAATGCTGGGTATATATAACATGGAACCATAAACTTTGACCTGAACTCATCATCACTCCCTTCCTGTCCATTCACTGGCCAGGATCACACATGCCAATGTCAGATCTTAATGCCACCATAATGATAGACTGGACTACTGTCCATCACAATGACTTAGAACCATTGGTGGATGACAAGTTTGAGGTGGCCCTAGCCAAGATTGATGAGCAGACATGGTGTCAAAAGGAGTGGGTGCTCCTGCAGTGCTATCAAGAGGAGGCAGAGAGGCACCAGCTTGGGGTAAGTTTACCAGAACAGAACTGACACAAGTCACTGACATGCATTGACAGGAGGAAGAGCAACTGGGTCAGCAGCTGGCTGTGCAGCAGGTCATGGAGGTGGCTGAGGAGACAGAAGTTGATAACAGTGATGAGGAGACCAACTGGGTGACATCAACCAGTGTGAGGGTCCCCCAAGTCAACCAAGCATATGTGCTTATTCCTAGCAAGTTGGCATTGTCCCATTGCCAGAAGCTCATCCTGTGCCAACAACCCTGCACATGATGCCTCAGGGCACCTAAGCACTACATTGACCTTCCCAGATCCCACAGCAAGTGATGCCCCAGATGCCAGTATCAAAAGGAGTGTCAACTGCCTGAAAAGGTGTCCCAGGATAAGGGCAAGGACAACCAGGTGTCTCCCCACAGTGGTGATGAACAGATGCAAGTAATGAATGCCAACAACAATGATGACAACATCAAGATCATCAGCATAACCACTGTCAAAGTAGTCATATCAGGAAGTGCAGTGCCTGAGCCAGTTTCTCAAATGCTCAATCACCACCTCACAAATATTATGACTCTCCTCCATGAGTTCATTACCAAGGCTGACAATTTGATTGCTCAGAGGGGCAAGGCACATGGGTTAGAAGAGTCAGGTGATACTGATGCTGCTGCTGCTGAGTTAATGAGTGACCAGGCCAATTGGTTGCCTTTTAGAGCAACTTAGATTGTGTTACATAGTGATTAGCTGCATCTGCATTCAGTGAACTCCCCAATGAGTGATATTCCATGAGTGAACACCAGGTTAAGACAATGCAGGTGAGGTGTTGGTCAGTCAGTGCACAAGATACCCAACCCCAGCAATGTTGGGCATGATCTTGGAATGTCAACAGCAAGGCTCCAAGCACTGTGGTGCCATGCCAGTTAGTGATACATGAACACAACCTTGTCTGTATTGTTGTACAAACTATGAGCAGGAGGTGTCCACATTGGCAGCATTGGTCAAGTCTTGTGTGCATGATTTGGGCATTCATGTATTTATGTTCACCATGCAGGTCATCCAATGGTGGCTATAATATATCACCTAGTGCCATTTTTCTAACATCTTTTCTCACAGTGGGTGTTTGGTACTCATGATGTAACAGCCCCCTGCTAACTGACTAACCACATAATGCAGGATGTGCTCCACATGAGCTCTATAGAAATTATGCAATCAAGTACAAGGGACAGAGAAGTCTTCAATGATTGGTATTCAAATATATTATGCATAAGTGACAAAGGCTTTGGGTCATTTTTCATGTGTCACTGCACTTGATCTGGTCCTGAACAAGTTAGCTGAGATCACAAGTAATCAACCATATCACACTGCTTACTACCTATGTAGGCCTTGTGGCATACTGCATGGTAATAAGATTTGATGTCCAATGACAGAACATATATAAAGTGCAACTGTAACCTTTTGCCTGAAGTTGTCTCATGACTCATTTCTTGACCAGTCCCACTCCACAATTCCCCATTCTGATGGTTGATACCACTGCCCCCTGAGTGACTGACTGGCAGATGGTTGCTGATGAGCTCCTGGAGCCATCAGCCTCTGACAAGTTTGAGGTTCAGATGGCCAAGATTGATGAATGGCTTGGTGTCAGTGGGAGAAGGTCATTGCTCAGCAACATGAAGAGCAGGATCAGCATTGTCAGGAAGAGGGCCAGTGTCATCAGCAGGAGGCAGAACAGCTTCAGAAGGAGGCAAGGGAATGCCAGCAAAAGGTAAGTCTACAAAAGCTGTCCTTTGTTCTTGTCATTGATGCATACACTGGAGGAGAAAATGGAAGAGAATGTGAGGCAAAAGCAGGAGACAGTGGAGAAGGTGAAGGTGGCCCAGCAGGATGCTGAGGTGGCAGCAATGCAGGAACCAATCAGGGGCAGTCAGCAGGGGTAAGTTTCCCCAGGTGAACTGAGTGTATGTCCTCACTTCCAGCAAGTCATTCCCCTTCCCTAGCAATACTCCTGTCCTCTGAGAGGAATCATGCTGGTTGTGTCTCATCACCAGTGAAGACTGTGTTGATCTTCCTGGCTCATGGAGCAAACAGTGCACCAAATGCTTGTGACAAAAGAAAGGTTGTCAGCTGCCTGGTGAGAAGATCCAGGAGAAGTGCCAGGACAATCAGGTGTCACCTTGCATATGTGACAAGCAAAATCCATCAGCAAATGTCACCCTATCCAGCCCAACTCTGGCCTCTGGTATATCCTGTGCAAGTTCCAATACCATCAACAACAAGAATAGGATTGCTGGAAGTTTTGGGAACTGGGTGTCTGACTTGGCTTGGGAGATGACACCCTTGAAAGCCTCCAAGTGTAGGTTGTGGTGGCTTGTGGAATGTCAGTAGCACCAATGTTCAGCCTTGGTCTCACAGGACTCCTCACAGAGGCCTCAGTGTCATCATCACCAGCTTGGGCAAGGGCTTGCTTGGGGGGTCCTGGGGGGTAGAAGGCTCTATGTACATGGAGGGTTGATGATGGTCAACATAACTCATTAATGAGTTGTGCACAGTGACAATGGACATACCAGCCTGTTGTGCCTTGCTGGTGCTTGCCACACCATCCAGTGACTCTTCCTCATCACTCTCAAGGACAATTTTCCTTGACTTAAGTTGTCCTGCAATGGGAGAACATAGGGTTGGGTCATGCTCCAGCCAACTATTACTCTGATTTACTTACTTTTTCTCAGTCTCTCAGCTACAATATAGGCCCTCTGAATTTTTGCTGATTGGAGCACCTTGACATTCTGGTGCTCCTTTTCCAATGCAGTGGCCCTGTCCTTCTCAGCCTGTTCTTCATTCTTCTCCATGACCCACAAGCTATTAGCACTATTTTTGAATGTAGTGAGGGAGCTGAGTGAAGCTAACCCAGATCCTTCCTGCTTGCCAATGTACATGGCAGTCTCCTTCTCTGTCATGGCATCTGGCAGGTTAACTGGGTACAATCCACCCAAGTCCTCTTCACTCTCAGGACTGAAAGGTTCTGCTGGTGCCTTGAGGCAATGAACTGCCATCTCTGAACACTGTTGCAGCACCCACAACTAGTGTCAGCATAACTCATCAATGAGTTGTACAAGCATGCTTACCTTGACAAACCCCTCTGTTGCTTTCCTTGCTTCTGGCAGTGCCTTTCCAGCAAATCCTAACCCCAGCTCATCTGAGAGTGCAATCCATATGATTTGCTTGATCTTGTTGTAGTTACATTGATGCAACTGTAAGAATTGTTGGGCACATGCATATAGGTTTCCCTCAGTGTCATGGTCATCCAGGGGCATAGGCCCCTTAGTCTTGTCCAGTTGGTCCTTGACTTCTTTGATAGGTCTCTCCACCAACAGATCATACCATAGCCATGTGCCTCTGCCACCCCTCTTTTCCAGGACAGACAAAATATCAATCAGGTCTGCTCTGACTCTCCAGGCTGCATCTGTCCCCAAGAGTTTATGACAGGCCTTGTGGCTCTCAAAGAGAGGGATGAGTTTCTTCACCAGAGTTTCACTCCTCTTGACTTTGGAACCTTCCAGCCAAGGGAAGGATGTGTGGCAAAGAATTGGGAAAGGAACTCCATGTATTCACTTTGCACTGTCTCCAGCTCAGAACCAATGGCATCTATGGAAGCAAGTTTTGGGAGTTGAGACATGCTTGGTGCTTCTGCTGAAATTAACCCAGACCAGAGTAATTGGTTCCAGGAATCTTTGATATATGAGTCCCTGGCACCTTCAAATGTGCCAACTGACAATTGGTGGAGGTCTTGCAAATCAGTGGCATTCTTGGCAACTTCTAAGTAAGCATTCATGCCCAGGAATGCATCATGATGTGCATGGAATATGTATTTGTATATCTGAGTGGGCATGAATATTGGTCACTCCTTTGGCATAACTCATTGATGAGTTATGTGGTGATAACACTTACTCTTGAGATGCCATTTACTCCAAGCTTTGTTTTGATACAGTGCTCCAGTGCCCTCAGATGATCATGCCACAAGGGTGGCCTTTGATCCACCCCAACTACTGCAAAAGGCTCCATCCACAGCACCATCTAGTCATAAAATTTGTCCCATTAGCTTCAGTTTTGCTTGGTGGTAGTATGATTCAACTTACCTCCTTGATGGCTAGCTGTATGCTCTTTAACTGCTCCCCCAGAGTGTACAGTAGTAGCTTGGTAGGAACAGGGAGTAAACTTGAATTTGTTACCATGAATCTTGGCCATTAAGCCATGCTGTAATGCCTTGAGTTTGGCAGGCATGGTTAGCCTGAGGATATTACTGATGGGGTCCCTTGGGACATGTACAGTATCTAGTACTTTGTGTAACCACCCTTGGCCTTGAGCACTGCTGCAATCCTCCTAGGCATACTATTGATCAAGTTAAGGCAAACCTCCCTTGGAATTTTCCTCCATTCCTCTTCAATCCTCTTCCACAACTCCTCTCTGCCCTTATGGGGTACTGGGTAGGTTCCCAACCTTTTCTTCAGGTCATGCCAGAGATGTTCAATGGGGTTGAGGTCTGGTGACTGTGCAGGCCAGTCCAGAAGCTCAACACCATGATCTTTGAACCATTTCTTGGCCAATTTGAAGGCATGCTTGGGACCTCCATCTTGTTGAAAGATGAAGTTGTTGACATCCATCCCATGTTCCTCCATAATTTTGGTGTAGAGTTTTGCATCCATCCTCCCATTGATCCTGCACATTTGGCCTACTCCATGCACTGTCATGCACCCCCAAATCATCAAACTCCCTCCACCAAACTTGACAGTGCCCTGGACATGTTGGCTTGTAAGGGGGGATCCTGGCTTCTTCCACACCCAAAGCCTCCCATCTGACCCCAGGCAATTGATTTTGGTCTCATCAGACCAAACAACCCTTGCCCAGTCTTCTTCAGTCCAGTGTTGGTACTTCTGGGCAAATACACAGCACTGTTGTACATGTCAAGGTTGAAGCAGAGGCTTTTTGGCTTTGACAGCAGTCTTCAGGTTCTCCTTTTTCAAGTGATTCCTGATGGTTTGGTGCTGACACCAAGCCCAGAGATTTTCTTGAGCTGAGTGCCAGTATCTGCTTGCCCAGAGGTGATTAGGCAAGCCATGTGACAATGATCATGAGCTGTAAGCTTAGAGGGACAACCTCCAACATTGGAGGGAAGGGGTGAAAGGGCCTTGGAACATATTTCTGAGACAGTAGAATGACCAATATGAACTTTGGAAGCAATTTGATGAGAAGACTGGCCATCCTGAAGCATGGACAGCACAGCCAGATGAGTATCAGAGGGGATGGGGGGAATGGGGAGCATAATGGGCAGTAGTTGGACCTAATTATAATCATACCAAGGTTATATTAAGTTGTTGAAATTCAGCACAGCCACTGAATAACTCAGCATAGCCACAGCCATACCTAAAGTTATGATCACCTGCAAAACAACTGTCCAGATGAGTAGTGGTCAATGTTGAATTAATTTTACAGTGTCAAGTCACATAACCATAACCATATTTTGCACACATAATCACATGACCACTGGCTATCCACCCCTAGGTCCAGAGGCATTGCTGCTACCATGATGCTGAGCCAAGTAGGATCTGTCAATGTTGGCTTTGAGGTGATTCCATTGTACCACTCCCACTTTTCCCTTATCAAGCCTTCTTTGCAGAGTTGGTTGATGATGTCTTGCAGGCTGCTGTGCAGCTCCCAAGCAGCATCTGCCTCCAGGATGGCTTCTCAAGCCTCATAGCTCAAGAAGACTGGGATGAGCTTCTTGACCAGTGTCTCAGGCTTCTTGATATGGCCAGGGTCCATCCAGGGGAAAGAAGTGTGCCAAAAGACATCAGAAAGGAACCACAGAAAGTCCCTCTGTACTTTCTCCATCTCACCTGATGACTCTGGAATGTCTGCCATCACTGGAAGAGTCATTTGTTTGCTAGCCTTGGATGGTGTGACCCCTTGCTTGATCATTTCAGCATGCAGTGTCTGCAGGAACTGCTTGACTGTGGAGTTGACAAAGTCCTTTCCTAACAAAGTGGTGTCAATGTCTAATTTGTCCTTGGCAAGCTTTTGCATGGTGCCAATGGTCATCAGACACTTTTGATGTTGTTGGAAGATCACATTGTAGAACTGAAATTATTCCATCCCTCTCATGTCAGTGACTGGCACAACTCATTGATGGATTGTGCCACTCACACTAGCCATGCTCCTTGCCTGCAATTTTTCCTTCCATATGTTTTCCACCCCATGGACATGGTCACACCACTGCCACCATGGAAAATGGTTCAATCCAAAGGGCCACCTGTTTGGATGATGACATAGTCAGTGTGCTGGTAGTAATGGATCACTGCTATCTGTTCACCTCTGTGATTCCCTCTTGAATGTGCAGTAGCTGTTCACTCAACATATACAAGAACATCTTGTTTGGGACTGATGCTTGAGTGCTTTGAGTTTTGCAGGCATGGAGGCCCTGATGATGTGGCTAGTGTCATTGCTTTTTTCTCCAGTACCACTGCTGCTACTGGGGAGCAGCTGTATGTTTGCTTCAGACCTCATGATCAGTGCATCCCAATACTGTGCCAGTTGACAGCAGTAGATCTTCTTTTCCTTAGCCATGCTTGATGAAGAGAAATAAGTGAGATGACCCAGGGAATGACACTAAAGGCTAGTTAGACCCTATAGGGAATCCTGCTGAAGAGAAGAACCAGTAGAGGAAAAGAATAGAAAAAGAACTGAACACTTAGCCTGTAAAACTCAACTGAAAACTCTGTTGCACCACCACCTTAGGACTTCCCTAAGGCTGCTCAGACCTCACTCTCAAGGGCTGTAGCAGTAGGAGAGCTGCCACAGACTGGTCCCACCAGTCTGTGATCCCCAGCCTCTATAGTGGTTGCTTTTTCTCATAGCTAATACAATTTTGAGGTCAAGTCCAAACATGCTTACTAATCACCCTCTTGCCTTGCCACTAAGTCCCCATCCCAATTACAAAACAGGGATCAAGCCCCTTAGAAAAGTAAATGAATTCCTCAACACCTCAAACCTCTCATTTCCATCTAATCCCTTACCAGGGAGCTCCCACTCCCTACATTGATGCAAAATATTCCATCACATTTGTGCCATCATCCTTATGGAAGTGAAACAGATGTTGGTTGGTCCAGTCAATGAAGAACTTGTCATCCAGGACCTGACATGCCTCTGATGGGATGGGCTTGTCAAATTTGCTAGATAGACACCAGTATTCAGCTTCAAATGCAGCAAGAATGTCACCACCTGGTAGGACATCCTTGGAGACATCCTGGAAGTCCACAGGGGCAGCTAGGAAATCCAACATGATGATGGCTTGCCTGATAATGTGCAGCATGCACTGAGGTAGGAATTTCATGTGATCAGATGATGTTATTGGTTGTAAAGTCAAATGCAGCTCACCCCAGCATGACTTGGATACCATTTTGGCATGCAATGCATGCTGAGTCCAGATTTTGCATTTTCATGGGAGCAGAAGTGTTGGTACTTGAACAGCTCAAAAAGAGCATTGAACATGTCCATGTCCTGAAGGATCTTGCCCAGGTTAGAATTGCTGACTGACCTGACTGTGCTGAGAGTGGTGTTGATGTACTTGTGTTGTGCCTCTGCTGAAGGCAACTGGAGCAACACATTATCATGGTGTTGAATGAGTCTGTCTCTGAGTCTGAATGAGTTGGCAATAATTGGTTGCCTGTGATAGTCATTTTGATGAAAGGACAGTCTTCATGGTTGTGTATGAAATCTAAATAATAAGAATTGTCAGCAAAGCCAGCACAACTCATTGATGGATTGCACCAACAACACTTGGCTAAGTCAAGAAACCTGACCAACCACACTCCACCTTCCTTTATTATTTGGTCTGCCTTGTTGAAGGCATCCTGGTGTAGGGCTCTCAAGGCATGGGATATGCTGGTTACAAGTCTCATCTCTGCCAGCTTACACTGGTTGAACATGTTCACATATGACAAGTGCTCCTGCATGTAGGTAATGTGATGATTACCATTATACAAGATTGCCTTGGTGTTCACAGCTCCTTCCAGCCACTTGACATGATTGGTGAATCTGGATGTGGTCAAGCTCTGAGCTGCCATGAGGGAGCCCAAGTCAACCACCTCCTGCTTGATGCCAACATCCACAACATTTTCCATGCACCAATTTCTCAGACCATGTTCATTGGCACCCTTGATGAAGGATGCCATGAACTTGGCATCAATGTCACACAAGTTCACCTGTTGGCATTCCATCTTTGGTCCCCTGCCCAGGTCATTGTTATCCATGACCATCATCAAGGCATAACCCAATGTTGCATGGGCCACATGAGAGTCAATACAGTTGACCAACTCTTGAATGGGCTTCATTGGTAGTTCTCAGACTGCACTGACCAATTTGCTCCCTCCCTTTTGCAAGTCAAAGAGGAAGCAATGAGTTACTGGACCCTACCATTACATGTTGCTGACTTACTTCTGGTGATGCCTTCTTCCCCTTCATTTTTTCCTTGGTAATTTTCTTCACTGATGATCATGCAAGATGCACTGTCAGCACAACTCATCAACAGATTGCACCAAACCCACTCACCTTGGGCTGTCCCTCTTCACATGCATCTTTGTCACTTCCTTCAATGATTTCCTTTCCCTTCCCCTTGTCCTCCTTCCCCTTGCTGACCTCTGCTTCATTGACAGTCATGACCTGATGATGATTGTGATGAGTTGGGCACTGCTCTTGGACATGTGATCACACTCACCTCCTTGTCATTGGTACCTGTATCCTTTTCAGAGGTGTCCCTGCCCTCATCTTCAATATCCTCAGTTGTCCCTGCCACCACCTCCATGGCACTGCCTGTGGTGCCCTGAGGAGTCACAAACAATTGAGCATCAGCATGGCTCAGCCCATGGAGCTGTGCTCACCTCTGTGGTAGTAGTAGTCATGTTAACTACTTTGGCTGTTCCCATGACAATGACAGATGGGTCTGGAGTCTACACATCATCATATAGCAATGAGCACAATCCATCAATGGATTGTGCCATGCTTACCTGTTGAACCATGTCCAGGTTCATTGCAACATCCTAGATGACAAGCATAAACTGTCAATGGATTGTGCCATGAAAATAATTTGAACAGGACTTACATTGAGAGCAGTGTTGTGAGTGGACTTGAGCAAAGTGTCAACTCATAATACCCAAACATGAGTTTGAGAATGTTTGGTTACCCACATCCATTGGCAATCTGTTTTGGTTTGTTTGTTCAGGTCCTAAATGTAGAAGGTAGTGGTTGAGAGTCAAGGGGTGAACCAGCATAGCCACAAGGAAAGCAATGCTTATATACTCTGCTGATTAGGTAATAAATCCTGGGTCATGTGACTGGCCCTGGCTCTAGCAGCACAATCCATCAATAGCTTATGCCTGGAGAAGACCATGATTGGTGGTTGTTGGCATGGCCAAGTTGGTGACTGTTCTGAGGCTCATGGTGAGGAGATTGGTTATCATTGATGGCATTGCTAGTTCTGCTCTGCTGCTCCAAGATGGATTCTGGCTGTCAATGGCCACAAATCAGAAAGAATGCCTGAACCTCCTGGATCTGCCAAATGCCCAACCAGACATCCAGATATTTCCTAGGTATCATGATTGATCAAACCCCCTCACACTGTTAAACACACTCCCTGACTGGAAGTTCAAAAGCAGAGGTTGAAAGTCTGAGAACTCCAAAAGGGGGTTGAGTTGGAGTTCCAGAACAATCCATATCTAAGGGGACAAGGGGATGGACAAAGAGGGGGCACTACCCAATCAGCCTCAGCTTACAGTGACTCAAAAAACCCTTTCAATGTTTTGCCATTTTGCATTGATGGTGGTGTGAAAAGTCAAAAAAATTTTATAAAATTGTGAAAGTATTCATATAGATAGCCCTTGGTCCTGGCTTCAAAAGGGTAGTTTAATCAAGTTGTTTGACTTTGTCTTGGCTGAGATATCACAATTTTAATCAGGGAAACTCATTGAAAGGGTTTTTTTGCTGATGAAATTGCAGCATATACATGGCATTTGGACAGGATTTTTTGCAGCTTATTTTGCTTACATCAGCAGGAAGGTCATGTGGCTACTGAATATACTTTTTTTCACCCCACTATCACCATGGGAAGTCTCTCTTTTGCCAGAACCAGTGAAATCCTCTCTTTCCTTGATTCTGGGCTCTCTGGCAATGAGATATCATCCCAGACTGGTGTATCCATCACCACCATCTCTGGATTACATGCTAGACACTGCCCTTACCTCAAAAAATCTCCTGGAGGTCACCCAAAAAAGCTTTCTGATGGCAATATTTGACATGCTCTTCATCTTGTTGGATCTGGCAAGGCTGAAAATGCTGTCCAAGTCACCAGAGAGCTCAGACATATCATTGATGAGCCTCTCTCTGCTCAGACAGTTAAGAATGGGATGAAGAAAGCTGGGTTAAAAGCTGTGGTGAAGAAGAAAAGGCCACTCCTTACCAAGCATCACAGGAGGCAGAGGTTGGACTTTGCTCTGAGACATAGGGATTGGACTATTGAGGACTGGAAAAGGGTTGTTTGGTCATATGAGACTAAAATCAATCATCTAGGGTCAGATGGGAAGAAATGGGTGTGGAAAAAGAGTGGGGAGGGACTGAATGATAGGCAAGTGCAGGGGACTCTCAAGTTTAGGGGTGGATCCTTGATGATGTGGGGATGTATGTATGCTGTGGGAGGGGCCTGGATACTCCTGCAAGATTGATGGGAGGATGGATGGTGATCTGTATGTGCAGATCTTGGAGGATGAACTGCAGCAATCCCTTCAGTGTTATGGCAAGATGACTGAAGACATTATCTTCAAGCAAGATAATGACCCCAAACATACCTGCAAGAAGGCTTCTAACTGCTTCAGTGATCATGGCTATGAGGTTCTCTCATGGCCAGTCCAATCTCCAGACCTCAACCCTATTGAACATCTGTGGAAAGAAGGCTAGCAGAGTATGAGGAGCCACCCAAAGGGATGTTGGAGTTATGGGAGAGAACACAGGATGAATGGAACAAGATAAGGCCAGAGGTGTGTCAGGAGTTGATCAAGAGTATGCCTAGAAGGGTAGAGGCAGTTATCAAGGCAAAGGTAGGCTATACAAAGTTCTGAATAGCATACAATTTCATCAGCAAAAAAAACCTTTCCATGATTTGCCCCACTGTTTGAAGCCTGGGATGACATACTGTTGCCTAACCAGGAAATGAACCTCAAAAAGCATTCCCTGGAGGTGGTACTTCTTGAGAAGGGTGACACACTGTGAGGAGATCTTTTGTTTGCCTTGGCCAAACTTGATGAGTCTACTTTGTAACAGGATCCAGCCCCCTGGTGCACCCCACATGGTATACATGCCCCAGAACTGTCTTGCTTCTGGGGGACACTTCTTGTCATACTCAGTGATGCACCTGATGGAGGTATCACTTATATATGATTGCTCAATGTATATTGTCCTTTTGTACACATCTATATCACAATATAGGGTTTAATGGTTTCAGTCCAATGAAACTTATTATGGGTGCCACATGACCCTTTCCTGATGTGGAATGCTGTTTGTATCCAAGTCAAATCAGAATATCAAAGGCATGGAGGTGATGATAAACTACAGATCTTGTCTACCACATGGTCTTGTAAGATATGCACACAAGGGTTACATGCCATCAGTGCTGGGCAATCCAGAACAAGGATGGATGAACATGCTTGGCTATCTGTAGCACCACTGGCATGCATGTTGTCTATGAACAAAAATATACTTCAGAGGACTCAGACCACATCAAAGGGGCCCAGGAAAGCAGTGTTGGGGTATCATATACTTGGTTACCAGTTCATTTGGGTGCTCACTGGTTTGGGATACTTCTCTTTGACCCTTGACTCTCCAATTAGCATGAATGACACACAGTGTGGGATGTAACCATCAAAGTGATGAGGGAGCTGCAGACTTATCACAATGTACCAAAGTTCATTCCAATGCCTGTCCACCATCCAGAGGGCATGCTCATCCATGAGCATCTATCTAACTTGAGTCTACTTCTAAATCATGTAGAATCTGATTTTTTGGGACCCTCAATTTGAACCTCACTGCAGCAGTAATTGAACACTATGACCATCATGCAATGCTTGTAACCAGATCCAAACTAGCACACATACATTTGCAGGCCATTAAGTGAGAGTTTTCAGAGTAGCACAAGACAACCAAGGTGGTACATATTGGTGCATACATATCTTTGGCAACTCCACAGCCTAACTGCAACCATTTTGCACACAAATCAGACTGGTGTCAACCCACTGTAAACCCTGTCACTAACATTCACTTACCACAACAGTTCCATAGCTCCACTTATTTTCTCATTTCCAATTAATCTTGTTTTCATATCACATGTTTTCCCCTGACAAAACTAAATTCTGGACCCTGTATTATTCTAGAACATATCTGGTAATCCACATGATGGGATGTATGCTCATTGGTGATCAAGATTCATGAATATACCATAGAATCAACATCATTGAGGGGAATGACTGTCCTTTCACCAATATTCTCAGTCCAAATCCCTGATGCATTGCAGTATTCACTGGTCAGACAACAGAGAATGCCCTCCTTCACCATTGCTGGAGCACTTCTACAACTCTCTGAGGGTGGAAAAGACCCCTGGAATTGGCAATCACTGGCCCCTCCTCTGCTCCATGGGTGGTCAAAACTGAGATGACACCCCATCTGCTGGGTTGGGATGTACAAACCCTTGATGCTGTGCAAGCATTCATCTGTGCCTTCAATACCAGAACAAAGCAAGAAGAGTGAGTCTGTTTCATGCATAAGCATGATGACACTTATTCTCTTGGCCAGGAAGCATGGAGAACCATTTGTCACCATCCATTGGCTCAAGGAGGGGAGGCTAGAATGGAAAGTGATGGATATCTTGCAAGACAATGCTCTTGCACCAATAGATCCAGTAAAGTGCTTTAATGCTCAGGCAGTGAGTGATCATAGGGATCTTCATGAATGTGGTCTGACCTTCAGTGTAGCTACCTCCTATGGAGGACTGTGGACTTGAGTCTGCACATGCAGGAATTGCATTCACTCTCTTTGGGTTGAATGGATACCAGGAGCCAGTTTGTGTTCAGTTTGTTTTACCCAAGGTCAGGTATTTCATTCATTCTCTGCTCAATGTCTTGTGGCACATGTGGAGGAGGGCAATTCATGCTGATCACAGACAAATGGTCATGCAGAAGGCAGAGTTAGACAAGATGTGGGCTGGTAAGTATCATTGACCTGTCTGTCCATGAAAATCATATTGACTCTGGTTCCAGCATTTCATGATTCCTCTAGCATGCCAATGGCTGGCCAAATCTGGACTTACATCTGCAAACTGACCACCATGATATGATTACTAAAACAATGTGGGGACATGGCATCAATTGAACAGTTCCTGGATGGAAAGAGACAGTTACAGGATATTCTGGCAGTGCAAGGGGCAAAGAAGGATGATGGTAACAAGGAGCATATGAATTCTATGCTAACTATGAAAAATGTCAGAATTCTGACAGAATCAATTGAAGGTATTCCAAAGGTGTTGCATGATGGGCTAGCCAAGCTGGCAACAGAGCAGCAGGCAAGGTGCCTACAAGCTGAGATAGCTAAGATCCTCAAGGACCTGGATGATGATTTTGGAATGAGTTCAGGTGCAGAGTGAACTATGTGAACAGAAACTAAATGGGTTGCTAAGTATCAATGACCTATAATAAGAACAGAAGTCATACCTCAGTCTCTGATGGATATCAAAGCCTGAGGTCCAAAGGGAAAAAGAAGTGTTGAAAAACACACAGGCACATTACATAATCACTACTTGCTGTAAGTAGGTAATCTCCAACAGATGAAGATGCTGACAATACTGTGGAGTATGAAGAAAATAATATAAGGTTAGCACAGGCAGTTGAAGACTGGAAGGAAGGCATTGAACAATACAAGAGATACTTGATGGACAATCTATGGAACATGTTGGGTCTGTGTGATGTAAAACAGATCCCTGACTTTCAGGAGAAGATCAATACTGATGGAACTTGCCAACCATGGACAGAGAATGGGGCCTGATGGTTGTCAATGTCTCCAGAAGTGGTACCTCTCAGGATTAATTGGCACCAGCTGGTGGGAATTGTTCATATGGTTGATCATGCTCTTTCAGGCCTACCAGTGTTGCTGATGGACAAAGTTGGCATTGGGAAGACCATGCAAGCTGTGGGGTTATTTGGAACTCTTTCATTCTTCTGGGAGTTATATGCAAGGCACAAGCATTTCTCTGGGAAGTGGAGTAAGATACTATGCTAGCTGATATTCTCTTGGTCTCATGTACTGTGATAGAGGATTTTAAATGCTCCAGAACCAATGACTGTGACACTGGAAACATCCCAGACAGACCCATCTTGCTTGGGTGCCCTGCAAACCTGCATAGGCAATTAAGTCAGGAGCTTGAATGGTATCTCAAGTGGCAATCATTCAACATTATTCCCTATGTTGGGAAAGTTGAAAAAAGGATGGATGTTTGGACAACCCACTTCAAAGCCTTGAAACATGTTCCTGGATGAAAGATTATTCTCATGGCACACATGGTGACATCCCACAGCAAATTTCATAGACAGGATGCTAACAGATATGAACAGGTGCTGGCAAGCAATGCTCTAGCAGTCCAAAGCATGGAACTGATTGATGAGGCAAGTCCAAAGAAATGGACTGCAGCTGAGTCCCTGCAAGGGTCTACAGTGTTTGGGCAGCTGTGGTCCCACACCATCATTGATGAAGCACACTTCACCTGGAAATTGGGGAGACTCTATGTCACAGCCCATGCACTCTGTGAGGCTAGCTTTTTGATGGTTGCCATGACAACAACCCCAATCCTGACTGATCCTATTGTAAGCCCAAACTCTTTCTGTGCTCCATGTGATCTTTTGGACTCAGACATGCTGGTGTGCAGGACTTGTGGAACATTGGATGATGGCTCAGTGTGGCTGGTTTTGACTGTGAGGGTTATCTTGTGCAACTTGCTGGTATTGTAAAGTGTCAAGACCAGTTCTCAACAGTCTCCGAGAGGGTCCGAGGGCAGAGGATGTCTAGAGCGAAAGTCCGGGTAGTTGGAGTTTAGCATACAACCTAGTACACTAGTTTCCTGCTGAGTCCCTAGTGGTCAGAACTATCCAGAAACTATCTGGAGTCGAGTGAGATCGATGAGTATCTTATTCGATATTCGAACTGATGTGCTATGACATATGTACAAAGCTTTTATAGTACAGAGGAAAGTATAAAGCAATGTCCAGGGTGTAGCGACTACCGGAGCGCAGTACGGATGAGTAACAATATTAGTGAGCTATTAGTAAGGTAAGTTGGTAGTTGCTGGATAGCCCGATGGTACAGGGATTAGTAAGACATACGGGTACAGTAGTGTAGCAAGTCACTTAGAAGCGTGAGAGAAACATACTAAATATGGCAACAGAAATAGAAATAGATCGTAAGTCAAACTAGGGATGGAACGGAGTTTCACGATGGAAGCCCATAGGGCTAGAACGACACCTCAGATGATCGGACTGCGGTCTGGAACCTACGCGCATGTCACGGATGTGACAGTATCCCCCTCTTAGGGCCGAGCCCTCGAGGCACTTGTTGTGCTCAAGCGTCGCTTCAGAGTTTGGAGTTCCACATTGTCGGAGTCCGAAAAGTTCACAGTAAAAAGAGTTCGATGGGGTTTTGTCAAAGTCCAGACACCCATTCCCATTCCCCTAAGCACCATGGCTCCTACTCAATGACTTAAATCTTCCCTCAACCCCGCAGGCATTGCCTGGGAGGTTCTTGACAACGAACTGCTCCAAGAATACCCAGATGACCTGCCGGCCATGAAGATGGCTAAGTTCGACGAGAGACAATGTCGCCAGCATGCTGCCATGCAGGCAGCAATTGAAGAAGAGGAACACCGGAAAGCAGAGGAGGTCCGGAAAGCGAAGGAGGCTGAGGAGCGCTGGAAGGCCAAGGAGGCTGCTCAGAGAAAAGCAGCTGAGGAAAAGAGACTCCGTGAACTGGAAGTGGAGAAAAGGCGTCTTGAGAAGGAGACACATCGGGCGCAGCAGGCGGAGAGCTCAATGGTGCATAACAATACTTATTGTTCTAAAATCCGTACTGACAAGTCCATAACAGTCTCAGCGTGTCGCATCAGTCGGGGGAAGGCCCGCAGAGCAGGCTAAGGCTTGCTCTGCCTGTACCAAGGCTGGAGAACTGTGCATGCCAGGCACAGGTCGCAGCAAGTCGTGTGTCTGGTGCCAAAAAATGAAGGGCAAGTGCGACTTGAACCCGAAGGCTCCAGAGTCTGAGAAGCCGGTGTCGACTGTGCCGTCGCCTCGGGGTGGAGAGAAAAGAAAACGGAGGAAGTCAGCACATTTTGGTGAGGCCGCTGATGACGAAGATGTCGATGACACGCTGGACGTTGAAGTCATCTTGAAACCCCATGCCCCCCACATGCAAGCTCTGTGACAAGACCCTTTGGTGGAGGTCTTGGACAGGCACCTCGGAGAAATTGTCAAGGCAATTGAGAAAAATACGGCGGCCGTTGAGACGATGTCAAGGGAGGTCCGGGACCTGTCCAGGGTTCTGGAGGAGTCATTTGAGGTTCTCAAGACCACGATGACAACCCTCGTCAACTGGGCATTGAATGATGACGACATTTAGTCGTTATTTTTTCTTAGTTTATCCATGTCCATAGCATACTTCGAACTTTCCTGTCCCCCCCCTCCTCTTTCTTTTCTTTTTTTTTGAAATATATTTTTCGTCATGTCCGTTTTCGAATACGAGTGAGCGTGAGTCTATATAGTGTGGACAGAGTAAACTCCGAAAAGTCCACTTATTTCCAGGGTGGGACGGCACTCAATGGACCATCCTTGTGGGGGTACACTTTGTGGAAATCTGTGACTAAGTCAGGGGCATTGCTTAACTTGGTAGCTATGAGCCAGGACGTTTCTTCATCCATGCCTTCGTAGCCTGCCCATCTGACTAGGTACTGCAGCGGACATTGCCTATGGTAGTCCAGTTTAGAGTCCAGGATTTGCTCTATCTCGTACTCTGGTTCTCCATCGATTTCAACAGGTGGAGGTGGAGGTTGGACACGGTTGGGGATAGTATTCGGAGTTGCCGGTTCTAGCTGCGAGACATGGAATACAGGGTGTATGGACTTCATAGTGTCAGGTAGTCGGATAGTGAAGGATAACGATCCAACATGAGTGATGATGGGGTATGGGCCTAGGTTCTTTTCCGAGAGTTTCTTTGAAGGTCGTGTGGACCTGAAGTACTTTGCTTTGACGTATACCAAATCTCCAATCTGAAAGTCCGGAGGTGGAGATCTTTTAGCATCTGCCGGACCTTGGTATCTCTGCTGAGCTTCCTTCATCTCTTCTCGTAGGAACGTATGCAGGGAGTCTAAGTCCACTGCGTAGTCTCTAGCTCAAGAAGATGTTAACTCCCTTTCTGGGTGTACGGTAATGTTAGGATGATAACCCTTATTGGCGAAGAACAGTGAAACTCCGGTTGTAGCACTGGGAGCATTGTTGTACGCAAACTCCACGAGTGGTAACAACTCGGACCAGTTGTCTTGTTGGTAATTACAGTAGACCTGTAGGTACTGCTCCAATGTCTGGTTAGTTCGTTCGGTTTGACTGTCGCCTTCAGGGTGATATCTGGAAGTGAAATGGAGTTTCATGTCCAGTGCTTTGCCTAGCGACTGGAAAAAGTGAGACACGAACTCTGTGCCTCTGTCAGAGGTTACGTGTGAGGGAACTCCGTGCTTGGAGAAGACATGGAGTAGGAATAATCTAGTGAGTTGTGGAGAGGTAATTGTATCTTCAGTGGGGATGAATATAGCTTGTTTCGAGAGACAGTCTACAACGACCAGTATAGCGGTATGGTTTCCGGAGTTTGGTAGTTGTTCGATGAAATCCATCGAAATGGAGTTCCAAGGTCTCTCTGGTATTGGTAGTTGCTTCAACATACCGTATGGTTTGTGTCTCGGGGTTTTAGCACGTGCACAGGCAGTGCAAGATTTGATGTAGTCTTTGATAAAAGTCCAGGCATTTGGCCAGACGTACTCACGACGGACGAGTTCGAGTGTTCTGTTTTGTCCGAAGTGACCAGCCAAGGGGTGGTCATGCTTGTAATGGAGTACACGAAGCCTGAGGTCGTTTGCTTCGGGGACATATATATGATCATCCAGACGTAAAAGTCCAGATTCATCTACCTGCCAATGGGGGTTAGATGGGTCAGAGAGGTGGAGTTGACTGAGTGGGTCAGATGCTAAGGTGGACTTGATATCTTCATGGAGTTTCTCAACGTCCATGATTATACTAGCACGCAGTACCAGGCTTTCTAAGTAGGTCGCCTGTAATGAATTGGATAGTTGTTCGGTGGTGAACACCGGTCGGAGGTTCTGTGGGTTGGCTTGGGCGTAGCCCCTATCCCCCTCTTTGGGGTAGACGTCCCATCGTCTAGTCAAGGTGTCGGGCTTTGCTCCGAGCTTACCGGGGCAGAAATGAATGACCATATTAAATTGAGAAAGGTGCTCAGACCAACGCACTTGGCACCTGGTGAGCACTTTGGAGGTGGAGAAGTACTCGAGATTCTTGTGGTCAGTAACGACGTCAATGGGGTGTGCGGGGCCTTCAAGGTAATGGCACCAGGTCTGGAAGGCTTCATGAATTGCCAACAGCTCTTTGTCGTGTGTGTCATAGTTCAACTCTGGGGAGGTCAAAGTCTGGGAGTAGAATGCTACCAGTCGTACCTCACCATCTGGGCAAGTGACGGACAGAATGCCAGCGACAGCATAGTCCGAAGCATCCATTTCGACCGTGATGGGAAGTCCAGGCTTGAAGTGAGTCAATATTGGAGCTGTGGAGAAAGCCTCTTTGAGACAATTAAAGGACTGGCGACAATCCTTGGAGAAGTTCCAAGGTGCCCCCTTCCATGTGAGACATGTCAGTGGGACCACAATGTCTGAGTAGTTGAAGATAAAACGGCGGTAGAAGTTTGCAAAGCCGAGGAAGGACTGAATGTCCTTCACCTTGCAAGGTTCAGGCCAGTCACGGATGGCCTTTACCTTATCCTCGGACATTGACAAACCATCGGGGGATAAGAAGAAACCGAGGTATTCCACGGACTCAGAGTGGAATTCGCACTTCTCTGGTTTGGCATACAGGCCATGCTCCCAGAGTCTGTGGAGTACCTCACGAACATGTTTTTTGTGGTTTTCGATGTTATCAGAATAAATAAGGATGTCGTCTAGGTAGACAACGACGCATACATCCAGTAGGTCCACAAAGACGGAGTTGACAAAGCGTTGGAACACTGCAGGGGCATTGGTAAGTCTGAATGGCATCACGAGCCACTCGTAAGATCCATAACGGGTTCTGAAAGCCATCTTCCATTCATCTCCTTCGGTGATGTGCACCAGGTGGTAAGCGTGGCACAAATCGATTTTAGTATATACCTTAGCCCGACTAGGCGAGTTGAGTAAGTCCGAAATGAGAGGTAGCAGGTAACGGTCCTTCTTGGTGATCTTATTGAGGCCCCTAAAGTCAACACAGAGACGAAGTGATCCATCCTTCTTTTTGACAAAAAGGACAGGTGTGGCATACAGGGATGATGTTGGACAAATAAAGCCAGTAGTGAGATTTTCATCAATGAAAGTCCGGAGAGTGGCAAGCTCAATGGACGAAAGCGAATAGAGGGTTCCCAACAGCGGAGTAGTTCCTTCCTCCAATTCTATCTTGAGGTCGAACTCCCAGTGAGGCGCAAGCATAGCTGCCTTGGCCTTACTGAACACATCAGCGAAGTCGTGATAGTCCAGGGGTACCAACGACAAGTCTGGGGTATCCTGTACAGTGGCAGCCTGGAGTTTGGTACCATCCTGAGGTCAGATCTGGAGGGAAAACTGGGTTGAGCCATCTAGCTTGCAAGCACAGATGAAGGCCGCTGTGTTGACAAGGGAGATGTTTGGTGCTCGGGTGTTGGGTGGAGAGGAGTTATCGACCGACTCGGGAAGGGTGATTTCCAGAGAGCCCAGGGGGGCATCTATGGGGTTTCTTGGAATTGACTCCGAGTCAGAGGGCGATGTCAGTGCTGGCAAATGAGATGTAAGGTTTCGGAATTTAATACTGCTCAGTACCCAATCAATCGACGGATTGTAGCAGGTGAGCCAGTTATGTCCAAGAACTATCTTACACTCAGAATCCAATGGAGTTACATAGAAGGTCATGTCGGTGATATCTCTGGAGGGAAAACAGACTGAGAGGTTCGAGGCTTTACTGATTGATGTCATTGTCACACTGTCGAACAGATGGAGGACGAGAGGTGGGACGGAGTAGGTTGAAAGACCATGATTATTGACGAAAGTAGAATCTACAAAACAATGGGTTGAGCCCAAATCTATTAATGCTGAAAAGTCCAGAATATTATAAGAGTCGAGGGTGACAGAAGGTTTTAATGAATTAGGATTTGAAAGAGCGGATGCATTGAGGCGTGCCTCCGAGGGTGCACAGTCGGTGTCAACACAACTCCCAGGCTGTGCGGAGTTCTGAGAGTTGCACTCTATTTTTTTTGCCTCGGAGGAGGCAGTTGGTTTGGCTTCCGACTCAGTAACCATGGTAGTGCGAGCCTTAGCTGCACAAGATGTAGATCTAGGGCACTCTTTGGCCTTGTGCCTGGAGTTTCTGCAGAACATACACAAATTCTGCTCGAAACGTCTCTTCCGCTCGGCAGGTGTCAACCTGCCATCCTTACCGAGCTTGTTGGATAACATGGACAGTGCTCTGGAGTTCTGGTTGTTTGGAGGCTTGGGGTTCGAAGTAGATGGGGTTTGCTGGTTACCACCAGACTGGGGATTGGCGTTACCAGACTTCTGCTTGTCCCCTTTGTTCGAGTTGGCCTTGCCTCCGGAGTTACTTCCGGAGTTGTTGCTGGAGGACCTTGTTTGACAAGAGATCTCGTCCTTGCGCTCCCAGTAGCATGCATCGATCTCTTGGGCTAACGTGCACAACCCATATAGTGTAGTGGGCTTCCCAACCCTACTGATTTCATCCTTGATGCGGTCTGGGAGCCCGGTGTAGAATAGGTGGCGGAGAGCACCATCTCCATAACCTCGGACTTGTGACGCTAACCTGTTGAAGTCGACCACATATCGGTTTACACGATGTGTCTCTTTCATGTGTAGGTGGTTGAGCTGGTGTTTGGTGTCTGCGACCGGATCATGTGGTCCGAAGGTTGTTTGAAGGTCCGCCACAAAGTCCAGCCAGCTGTCCATCCAGAGTGGACGGTCTGCCAGATCTCCAGAGTTTAGAAGGTCTGGCTCGAACCATTCGAGAGCCATTCCTTTGAGATATGACTGGGCGAAGGTAACCTTGTTTCTATCAAGACGAAACGCCTTGGGACGATCCTGGAAACATAGTTCGCACCTCACCAGGAGCGTCCAGAGTTTCTTTGGGTCAGTTCCATCGAAAGTGTCCAGCTCTTGGACTTTAGCGCATGAGGACAAGGTGTCGTTGGAGTGACAGGTTGAACACGACAGACAGTCGATGGCTGTTGCCAAATTTTGCAAGACTGCCAGCTGGGGGTCTAACTGTTCTGGGGTGTCGACGAAAGGGTTACCGTCGTCATTGTCATCATT
This sequence comes from Pisolithus thermaeus, assembly GCA_024663475.1. Classification (NCBI taxonomy): domain Eukaryota; kingdom Fungi; phylum Basidiomycota; class Agaricomycetes; order Boletales; family Pisolithaceae; genus Pisolithus; species Pisolithus thermaeus. Next base: position 172,465 of record JANFAF010000110.1, read on the forward strand.
GTTGTTGTTGTTGTCGTCTCTGGGACCATCGTCTCCCGGACCATCATCTCCGGGGTCATCGCCTCCAAAGGGGTCTGGGGTTGGTCACGCTGTAGATGAGGAACGTCTGTTGGAGGAGCCGGTTCTAGGGGTTGGGGTAGCAAGGGGTTCTCCCCTGGTGGAGAAACTTCGAAATTGGCTGACCGATGGTGGAGGACGTTGGCAGCTTGCTAACACGATACGTGCACTTGATTCGTGCATATCGTCAATCGCAGCTTGTTCCGAAGCTTCAACAGCCATTGAGCAGGAACGGAGTCGGGTAGTCATGGTCATGGTGTGGGGGTTTGGTGTGCTCGTGCAGGAATTGAGTTCGAATATACTGTCAAGACCAGTTCTCAATGGTCTCCGAGAGGGTCCGAGGGCAGAGGATGTCTAGAGCAAAAGTCCGGGTAGTCGGAGTTTAGCATACAACCTAGTACACTAGTTTCCTGCCGAGTCCCTAGTGGTCGGAACTATCCAGAAACTATCTGGAGTCGAGTGAGATTGATGAGTATCTTATTCGATATTCGAACTGATGTGCTACGACATATGTACAAAGCTTTTATAGTACAGAGGAAAGTATAAAGCAATGTCTGGGGTGTAGTGACTACCGGAGCGCAGTACGGATGAGTAACAATATTAGTGAGCTATTAGTAAGGTAAGTTGGTAGTTGCTGGATAGCCCGATGGTACAGGGATTAGTAAGACATACGGGTACGGTAGTGTAGCAAGTCACTTAGAAGCGTGAGAGAAACATACTAAATATGGCAACAGAAATAGAAATAGATCGTAAGTCAAACTAGGGATGGAACGGAGTTTCACGACGGAAGCCCATAGGGCTAGAATGACACCTCAGATGATCGGACTGTGGTCTGGAACCTACGCACGCATCACGGATGTGACATAAAGTCATTGAAAGCTGCACAATGTAAGGATCACAAGGCATGGATGGATGAGGGGCACAATGTCCACATCCTCAGGGGAAAACCACTTGGAAAAGAGATATCAGGAAATAATTCACTGCTGGAGTACCCTGGTGTGGTACAGGACACCATTGCTACCATTCATGACAAATTCAAGGGCACTGTCATCTGTCATAGCCTGACATCCACTGATAATGAGGGAAAGCCCATGAGTGGACTTGAGCCATACCATGTACATATCCTCTTGCTCAAGCTTCATGACTGGGAACAAGAAAATTTGTATGCCATAGCTGGAGAACTAGCAGAATCAACATTTGGAATATATGTATGCCATTGCTGCAGTTAGTCAGTACCTACCTTCAGAAGCATGCTAATCATAAAATTCCTACATACAGAATTTCTACATAGACCTCTACCAAGCACTGTTGCACCCAAAATGCAATGAAGCCTGTGCTGTCAAACCTTGGGTGAAGCCACAGTTGATTGATGAGTGGAGAGCTTCACTGGAGGTGATGGTCAAATTGGACACCCTTGCCAAGATTGTCACTTGGCATCTTGAACATGATGACTGAAGGCCACTCACAATCATGGACAATGGGCAGGATGTCAAGGAAAATAAGGATGAGGCTGAAGGCAGTGGTAGACCCACTGCACCAGACAAGATTGTCATCTTTTTGCTGTTCCCATCTTCCAACCAGATACTCATTGATGTTAGTTCCTGTGATAAATTGGCCATTGTTTATGGATCATGACCAGTGTACCAGACCCTCTCTTTGTGTGGAATCAAAGCCATGGAAATCCATGGCAAGATTCCCTTTCAGAGGCATATGGAAAATATTATTAAATTCAAATCTGCTGCTCAGAATGGGCCATGGGTTCTCATCCTGTCTGGAGTCAGAATGGTTGGACTCAACATTTCATTTGCAAACATTGTTGTAGTTGTTGTGAGTACCACCATAAGAAGAGTTTCTAGGCCCCATCCATGATTTGATATTTCTGCAGGATACTTTGTGGTCAGCACAAGAAGATGTACAACTGATCAGGAAAATATGGAGGCAATCACAACATAAGCAGGTCCATGTCTACCATCTTATCACCCATGGGACCCCAGATGTATTCCTCAACAATATTGCATTTGATAAGAGCATCATGTACCAGGCATTCATTGGCACAGGGGAACCTTTGAGTAAGGATTCCATTGCCCATTCATTAACTACATGACCTCAACTTACTACAGGACAAGAGGAACCAATCTGCAATAATCCTTCTGCTAAGGGGAAGGGTTGAGAACAACCATCACCCACTCATCCAGGAAAAAAATGGAAGTTGGAAGAGTCAGTACCTGGTCCAAGTGGGAGAGATGGTGAAGGATGCCCAGCAAAAGAAGAGAGGTGCAGCAGGGGAAGGAGCAAAGGATACCAATAGGGTGGACATAGATCAGCTGCAGCCACATTCAAAACAAAAACCATGGCTATGACAGCCCAAGGATTCATCAAAGAAGGAAATCAGTTTAAGTCCTTTTGGCTTCACACCTACATTCTTGGATCATTAGTATGGGCATACCGACCCCTCCCCTCTGACTCCTACCCATCATGAGACAACCACCCAAAATGGATACAGAGCTGGTGGCAGCCCATTCATCAAGAACCCTCAAGGCACTGCCACTGAATCCCTCACAACTCTGGACTCAATGGTAAATGTTCTTGAGCTCAATGAAATGCTGGATATGGAGAAATTATTAAGTTTTGACAATGATCTCAGTCAGTCAGGTGGCAATGATGGAACCTTCCCCAGATCAAGGTCCCCAGCTGCCCCTACTCAGAGGGAGAATATTGGCAGCCATGCTCAAGCTAAAACAGTCTGCAAGCAGAAAATGCCTGACCAACATAAAAAGGAGCAGTAGTCTGCAATGTTTGGATACACACTGCCCTCTGGTGATTTGATGGAACCATTGGCTAGCTTTTCTAAGATGCAAGCTCAGGGGTCACAGAATAAGGTTGGATGAGGGTTAAAAAAGTGATCAGCATATTTCCTCTGACTTTTGGTAGTAAGCCATTTTATAATGTACCTGAAGAAGAGAGAGGTGAACATGCATCTGACAGATGTACTGGTGATGAACCATTGACAAACCATTGACAAAGTGGTGACAAAGTGGTGACAAAGTGGTGACAAACCATTGACAGACCATTGATGAACTGTTGATGAACTGTTGATAGACCAGTGACACACTGGTGATGAACTATTGACAAACTGTTGATGAACCATTGATGAACCAGATAATCAGCACCACCCAAGTCTGGAAACCTCATGAAATGGTCAGAATTCAACAGCTGCCCAGGTCTCCAGAGCACCATGGTGGCTATGAGAAACATGCCAGAGAAAAATTCCAGAATCACCAGTGGGTGGTTAGAATGCCTTTGTGGCCATGAGAAACATTAGCTGCAGGTATAGACTTTCCTTCTCCACCCTTTGTCACTTACAGGATAGTTCACAGCCTTTTTCTCTATTACCCCAACCTTGAACCTAATATGTTACCTAATCATTGGTATATAACCTCCTGCCCTCCCACATCTGAGAACTGCCCACTCATTTTCCCCTCCAAACCTTTCTACTATCAACTACCTCCCTTGTTCCTGGAACTTTTTTGGATCTCATAATGCAACACCCAAATGACTGTGATCTCCTAACTCCTCTGTTGAGCCTTTCTCAATTTGTGAACATCACACATCAACTTGGAACCTGGCCAGATGGTGCAAATAAACATGTCCAACTTGTTATGGCCAGTTACCAGAATCAAAAAAATTGTCAGCATTAATCACCTCCTGGATGAGCCTGACATTGACCCAGACAACTTTACATTTGTCTGTGACTATGATTCCATAATTGGCTTCAGTGATAATTTGCCATTCAGAGTCCCTTTGGGAATCTTTCTGGTCCCACCATTCAACAAAACCTCAAGAAGGAGTCTCATACCACAGGCTTGGCATATGATGGACAGGTAATGTTCCCCTTCAGTCATCAAAGAATCAGCTCAATCCCTTCCTAGGGTGAACAGATTATGGTGCCTTTACACAAGATTCCAAACTTTGCACTTGGGAAGGTGGCTCAGAGAAGTGTCACTTGCATTTTCTTCCTGAGAAAATACATACAAGATGCACAAGCCACCATCACCCAAAGCAAGTTTGAGGTGATATATGACAAGTGTTTGTGGCCTCACTGCAAGCATTTCACAATTTTTTGGCTAAAAAAAATGCTAACAAAAGAGAAGAAACTGATACTCTTTAATTTGGGCATATTTTTACCAAAATCATTGTACAAAAACACAGGATTTTTATTGTCAACTATGTCTCAAAAAATGATATAGATGCATTTTAAATCACTGCAAATGAAATAATTATGAGTTTTTTTTCAGTATGAATTTGGGTACAACATGTGTTAAACATTGTAAATAGACTTCCAACATGTTTTGCAACTCAATAATCTTCTTTTTTCTTAGAGAAAAGCATAGAAAATAGACATTATTTTCATGGACAAAGCACTGAATCATAAATGATGAGTTGTGTGCTACCACCTATGTGAAAAATATTCTGACTTTTTTATGGTTGAACATGTAATATGCAGTAAAATATAGTTGGACAAAAAAGTTAAACTAAAAATAATGTATATTCACACCAAATTTACTGATTAAAAAAATCCAAAGTTATTCTGGATGAAATATTCAGAATATTATTGCATTAAGTAGAATACAAGTGGGCATGACCAAGGGGACTCAAAGTTATTATGTCCCATGGTGTTGGTTTACTGTTGACATAAAGTGCTTGACCTTCTTAGGTCTTTTGTGTGCAACAGCATAAAAGTAACCTGGGTGCAGCTGACCATATTCCCATACCAAAACTGATGGTTACATGTATTTGAGCACCTGTCCATACAAAATCCAGACTCTGTGAAATCCTCCCAAGCCTTAGGAAATTTCTGGATGGATGGTAGTGGTACATCACTGTATGGAAAGGTAATGAGAACTAGAGAGCCCACATAGAGAAACCCCAGAGAAGGGTGAATGTTGCTTCCATCTTGAGTTTGTATTGAAGCAGGAGACCCAGCAAGTCAAACCAGCACATAATGGCCTAGATACTGTCAGTGCAAGTGAATGCCACACCTAACTTCCAAGAAAGTTTCATCACCATCCCCATGGTGGTGGCAATACCAGCATGTTCTTGTCAGCAATTGCTTCCAGCTCAGTTTCTGTCAGTGCTTACTGCTACCATGCACCTGTCCATACAAAATCTGGACTCTGTGAAATCCTCCCAAACCTTGGGAAATTTCAGGATGTACAGTTCTGAGACAGATCACATGCCTGTACCTAATCTGTCATCCAGATACATCAGCAAGATGGCCAAAAATCTGATGGTCTGAAAAATTCTGAACAGTTCTGAAAAAGTCTGAAAAGTTCAGACTGTCAGATTTTCTCAGACTTTTTCAGACCATCAGAATTTTTGCCATCTTGCTGATGTAGTTTAATGTACCATCCATCTGTACCATAAGGATTTCTCACCTGTCTGTACACTAACTGACCACCAGATACACAGATAGCTTGCTCAATGTCTGAATATGTGTGTTCAGCTGCCCATACATCACAATGTGCTCCAGGCAGATTGTGGACCCTTTGCAAAAAATTTCTCCAAGAACTCTCTTAATACTGACACATACCATGCCCAACATCACCAAAATTGCCCAACAATGAGGTACATCTATATATGGAGATATCCAATGTCAACACTGGTGACACTGTAGAAAAGGTTGGGTATATATTAAGATCTATGAAATTGCTTATTTGCAGTGGAAGCCTTGTCAACACTGCATTGAATAGATTATTGATATGTTTTCCTCATTGTTGCAGTTTGCTCTTCCATCAGATATAGCACATGACAACCACACATATTAGTGATCATACCAGAACATATCATACTGCTATCTGTAGGTATTGTTCTGCTCTAACTTCCTGCAACTTCCATTCTGTGGCCATTGCTACAGAATAAAATCAATACATTTTGCAAAAGAGAGAGGGGGAAGGTGGGGTCTTTCTCATGTTCTTGCAAGGGTGGGGGTGTGATATCTTGAAAGCATTTGCTGATTAGTATTCAGTCCATAAAGGAAAGAGAGACACAACCAGGTCCAGCCCATATAGAGAAATTGAGATCAACTTCAGAAAGTAGTTTGAGAAGGTGTCACAATTGCTTACTGCTATTGTAACAGATAACAGCCTTTTGTGATTATGTTCACAGAGTGTTGTGAGTCTCCTCTAATTGATGGGTGGATCCCAACTAGTGGCAGTTTTAGGGATGTCAGCTGGCACCATATCCAAATGGTCAGGCCATGCCCTGGAAGGCAGTGCACCCCAGTGCTAGTGGGAAGACCCAGGTTTGATCCTTGGTCTTGTTGTGCCACTACTGCTTCTTTTCCAAATCTGTCACATGCCACTGCCTCATGTTCCCGCACCCGCCTCATCATCCCCATTCCCACATTTCAATGATGCTTCGCTTACTGGCCCCTGCCCTTGTGGGCAAGCCTGTGGACTTTACTTTACGACATGCTGGTACACTTATGTTACTATTTCCTTTTACGTTTTACCTTTGTTCCATTTACCTTCGCAAAGCAAGATCCCAATTGGGATCATCGTCTTCTTTACCTTACCTGTTTTATTTCTCCCACACGTGACTTAACATGCTGCATCACACTGTGTGGATGTAAGATGGATTCCATCTTTGATTCATGGTCAGTCATCATGACTTGACGTGTCAAAGATTACTTCCATCACTAAGACATCCTTTGTTTACATGTCCGCACCAACAAGGACTCTCTACCTCAACCTGTAATAGTAGTATTGTACTTACATGAGCCAACTATCTGTGGGGTATAAAGACCCTCATAGATACAGTCATGTCTCCTTGTACTTTACTCTACCTACTACCCTCCCTGATAAAGGTTGAGGATCTCCCTCTATAAAGTCTCCTTTATCTCTGTTCGATCATTCAATCCCTTGGCGAGATTCTGGTTGTACCCATTGGTACTTAATTCCACCCTCGCATACAAGCTTTCGACCTTTGACTGTCATGAGTAGAAAGGGTGTCCCTAGTGACCCTTGCTTCGATTAACCTCGCATCAAGGCTCGCTATATCTGGAAGAGGCCTAGTGCTTCTAGCTCACCTATTCCCTCCCTTAGGTTCGGGTTAGCCATAAGGTGATCCATGAGTGCACATCAACCCGCACCCTGGAACAGCATGTTATCAGCTGTCATCACATGACAGGTCTGGCTAGTATTTTCAGTCCAAAATCAAGGCAGTACAGTATTGGAAGGTCAGAACTATCATATGGAGTACAGTAAATTTTCAAGGGATAGACATGTCAGGAAACTTCAAGTTGGAGTACAAGACTTAAGTACAGAGAATGGATATGTGGGTCAGGACAAAGGAAAAGAACATAAAAGGAATGGGATGGGATGGAGAGGTTTCAGGCACCCACTGGTAGCCAATCTGAAGGTAGGCCAAAAGCCTAGTATGGAAATGACTCTGCAGTGCACCATACAGTGCAGTAGCTGTGCTGTGCCTAGAGCAGCCCACCATCCCAAAAGAAAGTTAGCCTGTAGTACCCTGAGAAGAGTAGAAAAGGGCTGTAGGCAGCCTCAGTACTGACTCAACTACTAGTATATTAGATGTACCTGTAGGCAGCTACAGGATATCAGTAAGTGGTAAACTGGTGAATATACCTAGACTCACCCTCAGTAGTGACTCAACTACTGAGGGAACAGTACCAAAATGTGCTCTAAGTGTGCACTCTAAGTGCTTATGTAATCAACCAAAAACAAGTATCACACAGGGGTGATTCAATCACCAACAAGATGTCACCTGACTGATGGTGATTGCTGAGTAGTGCTGGTAATGGTCATGTGCAAAGACCAACAGATGTTGACAGGGGCTGACAGCAAATAAGACAAGAGCATGTCAGTCAAATGCTAGAGATGGTGTTCAGCATCAGCCATGAGCAGAGACCAGTCAGTGGGGTGTAGGGTGGCTGTAGGGACATTGGAACAGTGTGTGGGTATGTGGGATGGACTAGAACAGAAGTATGGGGATGACATACAGCAATGAGTGAATGTAGCAATGAGCTTTGTGAGGCACCCTCATTGGGGATCTAATGGTGGCATCCAGGTGTTGGTGGGGATTGAAGCACTGAAAAGGTGTTTGAACTTACCTATCATAGGTACAGTTCCTCAAAAAAGTATTGCACACCTGAAAAAGTTGGATATATCTCAATGGAAACAGAATATTTCCCAAGGCTGTTAGCATATGAAATGTAGCTATATGAACTCTCTACAAGGTGTGCTAGTGACTAAAATAAAATGGTTGAATAGGCTCATGATATGGCAAAAATATGACAGGGTTGATATTTTAGCCCCTGAAAATAATCACTTTTCATTTTTGTCATTTATGTAGAAATGTAGTTCTAACAAATCTAAACAAGAGACAAAAAGAATTGGGAGGATTGCATGTCTTGTTGATGAGATATGGGGCTTACAGTTTGCATGATTGTAGGGGACTCATAGAAAATTAGCTCAAAATTGTCAACTTGTGAGCCTTGTATATCAACAACAACACATGAAATGCTCCTGATTCTTTTTGTCCCTTGTTTAGATTGGTCAAAACTATATTTCTTCTGAACTGACTGAGATCAAAAGTCATTATTTTCAGGGGCTGAAATAACACCCCTATCATATTTTTGCCATATCATGAGCCCACTCAACCATTTTACTTTAGTAACTAGCAAATCTTGTAGAGAATTCATATAGCTATATTTCATACACTAACACCTTTGGGAAATATTCTGTTACCATTGAGATATCCAACTTTTTCAGGTGGCAATACTGTTTTGAGGAATTGTAAGTATGATGCCTACCATGTGATTTGGAAGAGCTTCATTGGTAACAATGTATATAGAGAGGCATAAAGCACAGAGATTTACTACACATATACACACACCCAGCAAATGGGCATCATTGTGCTAAGGATGCCATAGGCAGTCACACTTATTTTTCATGTAGACTGGAGAAGGTGTTTGGTGTCAGTGTTGGAACAGCAAAGACCCAATAGGTGCTACAGTCACTGGTGCATCCCCTACATTAGTGATGAAGTAATCCAGATGGATTCAGACAAGGTGGCAATTTCAACTATACGAAACACACCAGAAACACTACTCAGGTTATTGTGATGGATGGAGATATGAGAAAACCCATGCATACAGGAGCTCACCATCTGTGGGACAAAATTCCATTAACAGACAATATGAGCAATTGTAGAAAATGCCCTCCATTGAATGGAGTTAGTGGGTACATGCATCTGAGAGGCAATCATAGTGGGGGTTGGGAGACAGGAAACGGTTAGAGACCAGAGGTGTGCAAATCCAGACAACACAATGGTATCACCATATTTGGTCCTAAGCATGAGTGTGCAGTGCATTGTAGTGTGCACACATGCACATGGGTGGACAGAGACAGTGTACTTTTCAGAGAGATTGCAAATGCAGGTGTCACATCCGTGACGCGCGCATAAGGTCCGGACCACAGTCCGACCATCTGAGGTGTTATTCTAGCCCTATGGGCTTCCGTCATAAAACTCTGTTTCCATCTCTGATTTGACTTACGATCTATTTCTGTTTCTGTTGCCATATTTAGTATGTTTCTCTCGCACTTCTAAGTGACTTGCTACACTACCGTACCCGTATGCCTTACTAATCCCCATACCATCCAGCTATCCAGTGACTACTGACTTACCTTACTAATAGCTCACTAATATTGTTACTCATCCGTACTGTGCTCCAGTAGTCGCTACACCCTGGACATTGCTTTATACCTTTCTCTGTACTATAAAAGCCTTGTACATATGTTGTAGCACATCAGTTCGAATATCAAATAAGATACTCATCGATCTCACTCGACTCCAGATAGTTTCTGGATAGTTCCGACCACTAGGGACTTGGCAGGAAACTAGTGTACTAGGTTGTACACTAAACTCCGACTACCCAGACTTTTGCTCTAGACATCCTCTGCCCTCGGACCCTCTCAGAGACCGTTGAGAACCAGTCTTGACAGCAGGGGTACACAGTGAGCACTTTGCATGCATCATAATGTAGCATAGCACAATCATCACTTCAAATATACTGGGAAGTAGATGAGATAGTATCTCATCACATTACATTTCTTTTTTTCTCACATGCTGTCCTGCTAGTTGATGTCTGGTTTTCACTTGGCATCATTGTGAGTGGACCTCCCTGGGTGTCAGACCAACCTGCCATCCTTCACATGGCATGGGCTGGCCATTTGGGTATGGTGCCAGCTGACACCCCTAAACCTGCCACTAGTTGAGGTCCACCCATCAATTAGAGGAGACCCACAACACACTGTGAACATGATCACAAAAGGCTGTTATAGTAACAGTACATCAGCAAGATGGCAAAAGTTCTGATAGTCTGAAAAGTTCTGGAAAGTTCTGAAAAAGTTTGAAAAGGTCTGAAATCAGAAACTCTCAGAATATTTCAGGCTGTCAGATCTTCTTGGACTTTTTCAGACCATCAGAACTTTTGCCATCTTGTTGATGTAAGCACTGACAGAGACTGAGCTGGGAGGGATTGCTGACAAGAACAAACTGGTATTGCCACCATCATGGGGATGGTGATGATATTTTCTTGCAAGTTATTCACTTGCACTGACACCATCAAGTCCATTGCATGCTGGTTTGGCTTGCTGAGTCTCCTGCTTCAATACAAGTCCAAGATGGAAGCAACCTTCATCAGGGAACTGGCAATTGGTCAGGACTGGTCACAACTGGTTTGTGACCAGTTCCAACTAAAATCCCATTCACTGATGTTCATCAAGCCTTCTCAAACTACTTTAATTATCACACTGACAGAATCTCCTTTCCACAGTGCTTGTGGTGTGCACCATTTGTATGCTACTGTTTGTCAACTGATTATTTTGTCATGGTTCTGTGCATAGTTACATCTAAGGAATTGGAGTTGGCAAGACAAAGAGACAACTGCATCCTGCCAGCTGGTACAAATTGAATGCAGGAAACCTTTTGAATTAAAAATGCACTTCAGGCTAGATACCATGTATTGTTGGGACCACAGTGCTGGATGTGTCAAGGTCCTCAATCAGTGACCCTTGTGAGCTACTTAATGTAATGATATTCTGAATATTTCATCCAGAATAACTTTGGATTTTTTTAATCAGTAAATTTGGTGTGAATATACATTATCTTTGGTTTAACTTTTTTGTCCAAATATATTTTACTGCATATTACATGTTCAACCATAAAAAAGTCAGAATATTTTTCACATGGGTGGTAGCACACAACTCATCATTTATGATTCAGTGCTTTGTCCATGAAAATGATGTCTATTTTCTATGCTTTTCTCTAAGAAAAAAGAAGATTATTGAGTTGCAAAACATGTTGGAAATCTATTTACAATGTTTAACACATGTTGTACCCAAATTCATACTGAAAAAAAACTCATAATTATTTCATTTGCAGTGATTCAAAATGCATCTATATCATTTTTTGAGACATAGTTGACATTAAAAATCCTGTGTTTTTGTACAATGACTTTGGTAAAAATATGCCAAATTAAAGAGTATCAGTTTCTTCTCTTTTTTTAGCATTTTTTTAGCCAAAAAATTGTGAAATGCTTGCAGTGCCTGCTATTGAGCAACTTCTTCTGGAATCCACAGCACAATGGCCAATCAGCTACCAAGCTGCCTTAGAGCTGTATAGGTGTAGAAACAATGGAGAATTGGGTCAGCTTGTGGTTGCAATTGTGAAACTTTCCTGGATGATATTTGACCAGTTCTGTTCATTTCTGCAGCTTCTGGCTGATCAGAACATCATCTGCCATGATGCATACAAAGTCCATGGCACAAAAGGTGCAAGTATCCATAAGTTGGATGACCTCCCAGGAGCTCAATCTGCACTCAATGAGATGCTTGACCATCTTGACTTGCACACCATCAATGATGAAAACTGGTTCATTGATGTTGGCTTGGAAATAGGCTGACCAGACCACATGGTCACTTAGTTCACTGATGGTCAGAAACTTCCTCTGCAGAACATCCTCAACCAGAGCTCCCACCAAGCTGTGGCCAATCTAATGAAGTCCAAGAAATTCAAGACAGACCATATGGTGTTGCTCAAAGATTGTGCTGGATTCAGAGCTGAAATGATGGTGTGGATATGAGACAATGATCATGTCAACTACATCTGTGCATATTGTGTCAGATAGTTACTTCCTCAGTAACACCAAGCTACTTTATTAGTATGTACCTGTCACATAGTTACTCTACAGGTTGTCAGTAAATGTAAAGCTAAATATAAAAGAGTGACTTACTCCTCAGTAACACCAAGCTACTGAGGAAGACTAGAGGAAAATTTACTGTACTATAGTCTGCTTTTCTGCTTTTGTAAGCAACTAACCTTTGCACCTAAAGAATGACTACCTAGGGGGCAGTTTATATTCCAACATATTGCACAGAAAAAAATGTTCACTATCAGAGACATCCCAGCCTCTACCAATACTGCCATGCAGATGAACTGCAAATTCCTGAAAAGCACAAAAAAGTCATTGGCAACCTGGACACCATGAGCAAGACACTAGTGGAATGTTCTGACACTCAAAGGACCCTTCAAATAGGCAGTGCATATCTAGAGGTCAGAGTGCCTCTTTGTCAAGCAATTATGGCCAATAGGTTTGTTGATGAGCCCTTGCTTGAGCTAACCATTGCTTCCTTTCCAGTCAAGACTTGGTGGTGAGTTGGAATTTTTTTCAATTGATTTCTGCTATCTGACACTTGGTGGTCTCTGGCTCCCTGCTCCTACAGGACTTTCAAATACTATCAACTTGCTGTAGTTCAGATGGTCCTACAAAGCCTCTTGGATGTACCGGGTATGTACTCTCCACACTCACCCATCTTCTCTTGCTCTGGGGGCAGCTACAATTTGGGACATGAATGGTTGTTATTACTGACCTGCAGAACACTTTGGGAGTGATCACCTTTCACAGGCCTGCTGCCAGAAAGTTCTTGCCAATCCTGATAATGATGCAGAAGATCCTGATGCCAAAGTACAATCCAGCATGTATGACAGGAGGATGTACTGTTGGAGATTGAATCACCACTGTGTGATATCTATTTTGGTACACTTTTTTATTGATTACATAAGCACTTAGAGTGTACACCTCAGAGTACATTTTGGTACTATTCCCTCAGTAGTTGAGTCACTACTGAGGGTTAGTCTACTGTTTACTTAGTATTTCAATACTTACTGATAGCCTGTAGCTGCCTACAGGTACATCTAATATATAGTAGTTGAGTCACTACTGAGGCCACCTACAGCCATTTTCTACATGTACTTCCACTCTGACATTGTGGTGGATGATCCCCTCAGATATTATCTCCTGATCCAGTGTGAAGTTGATGAGGAAGTCCTCCTGCTGGTGTACAATTGGGGGAACATGCTGGACATTCAATCTGCATTTGGCATGGATGTCATCTGATGTTCTCACTGCATCAATCCAGAGTGATCCAACAACTGTTGAGTCAACCCCATCTGCCCTTATCATTACTATCAAGACAATGAATGAGGAAGGGCCCAGTTTCATGCTGAAAAAAGGGGTGTTACACTTAGGAACCCTCTCCAACTTCAGGGATATGATGTAGTGCTATGAGCCAACAGGCAGCCATTGGATGACTCTGATGAAGAACATGAAAACCAATGCTCTTTGGATAGCTGTGTTAAATACATTTCCCATACAGAAGTCCAAAAGCAGAGATTGAAAGTCTGAGAACTCAGAAAGAGGGTTGAGTTGGAGTTTAAACTCTGGAGTTCCAGAACACTGCATATCTGGGGGGACAGGAGGATGGACAAAGGGGGGCACTACCCAATTGGCCTCAGTGTATGCACTGTGCCCTTGGATAAGTCTGGGTATGCCAGGAGATCAGGGGGACTGACACCAGGGTGCTGGACAGATAGTCCAGGGGGCTAGGATGGGGGTCCCTTGGTGTCAGACAGGTATTCAGGTGTTAAGTTGATTACTAGACTGAGGGCTACAGTACAAAGCCAGGTAGGTATATATACTATACTTTAGATGGCAAACTGCACAAGGAAGATTCAGAATGCCCATTTAAAAATCCTTCTTTGAGGATTTCTTCTCTTCAACCTCAACCTCTTCCTTGATATCCACTTTCTTAACTCATTTCTTCTTTGGGCAGTCCTTGCTGAAATGTCCCTCTCTGGAACAGTTGTAACAGCACACTGAGTTAATTTGTCTTCTGCCTTGTTTCTGACATCTCTTGTCAATGTCTGTTGCATTAGGGTCATGAGCAGGACAAGTGGGGTACTGATAATGGGGACCAGGATTGTAATACATTTCCCCAGGTCACTTCTTGTCAAGGATTTTCTTCTGCTCCAGCTTGCTCATGGCTTCTCCAGCATATGCAATCCAATCTGAGACAGTTCTCATGTCCTTGTGATCAAGAACCCAATCATGAATCTCCTTCTTTAGCCCTTGACCAAAAAAGATGGCACCATTGAAATTGTCATCATTATATCCAGTATGGTTGAATACAGAAAGGAAGCAGGTGACATATTTCTCAAAAGGGTCTGACCCTTGGGAAAGGGTGATGAGCTGGATCTGAGCTTTGTGTTGTGGGTTACCAGTTACAAAAGTAGCTTGGAGACAATCTTTGAAATGTTCCCAGTCATCTCAGTATTTGAGATGACCACTTTGCTCATGTTCATTAATATAGACTTCAGTGAATGTGGTGGTGGAGCCTTCAGTCATAAACAAGAGGGCTAGCCTGATCTTTAGATGGTCTGACATATACATGTGTTTGTTGATTTGCAAATATCCTTTAACCTGAGTAATCCAGGTAAAGAACATGTCATGATTGCCATCATAGGTTTGGGGCTTGTTGAGATTAAACTTGCAGCTGCCATTAGGCCTGAACTCTTGGTGATCAGTGAATTGTCACCAGGACATGTTGGGAAAGACCTGTGGCAAACTGGCTCCAAATCTGGTTCAGAGTTGCTTGAGTTCTTCAGCCATAGGTTCACTGTTAAAGAGTGGGGATGGATTGGTACTGGGCTTCACAGCTTCCTGCCCAGAGCTGGATCCAATATGAAGGCCTTTGGTAGTGTGAGACATTACATGAGTAAGTTCTTCTTCTTCTACATCCAGAACATGGGTGTCTCCAATGATAGATCCAAGATCTGATCTGTCATCAAAGGCTAAAGGTTCAATGTCAGTTTCCAACTCAGGTTCCTTCTCTCAGTAAGCACCAAGGATAGCTGGGTTGTGAAGGGAGGAAAGAGGAGTACTGGAACTTGGTTGATCAGGATAGCAGTACTTGTAGGGCAAACCAGTAAGTTTATGACCAGAGTACTTGCGGGGTAAAGGTTGTGGAGGAGCTTGACATTTGCCTTTGCTTAAGGAAAAAGCACTTGATGAATCTGGTGGAGGCAGCAGAGGTGGTCTAGAAGACACCTTGGGCAAATGATAAGGCAAGCTTGAAAATGTTGAGGGGTATGTCAACAACACTGAAAAATGGTTGGTCAATGCAGATTACATTTAAAGAGAGCCAGTTTGTCAATCCAAATAACAGATAGTCTGTTATGCCACGAGTTCCTCGAAGCACCTAATAAAGGTGTAGGAATGTAAAGAGCGGTATAATCAAAGAGTTCCTTGAAGCACCAAAGAAATGGTGTAGGAACCTAAGGGGTACCTTGGTGCATAGTTACTTTGAGCACCCTTGGACGGTCCACTTGTATTCCCAAAGAATGGAAATAAATGGAACGTGTTGCAAGGTAGCGAAAAGTTAAAGGAATACAGCGGTACAGTAGCCCTATATATACTGTAGCTGTAGGGGGGCAAGATGCCCAAATGAAACAGTGTCTATGGCCCACTAAGAATGGGCACGTAACGTATACAGTAACATGGGTCATGGGCACAACACGATTAAGGTAAACAGAGATGAGACATAAGGTACATATGGAGTTTAGAACCAATGAGAGCAAGCACATGGAGTGGGCTCACAACAGGAGAAGCAACTGTGCACAGCAATGTGCAGCTATAGTACAAATGGGCAGCAGACACAAAGATGAGTCACAGAAAGAAAAGGAGTCACGAACAAGACTGGAAACAAGGCCCTGTTAAAGGGCACACGGTGTAAACAGATATGGAGGTGGGGTTGCACCCACCGGAATGGACGTTGATCCAGAGAAGGATCAGTTACCACACAGTCACCAAAGATAGAGACCAGTGGGCTGGTTAGGAAGGATTATGCATATCCCAATAAGGATAGCGACGAGACTGCAGCCAAGGACAACAACGATAGCAGGGCAGAAGGCGCATAGCCAGAGCTCAAGCCCAGAAATGGAAGGTGCTGGGTTGGGGCATAACATCACCCCCCCTTCAAGGGCAGCGAGCTCCTGGTCGACAAGATCGGAGGGTACGTGGCAAGGTCAAACGACAACCAGAGGAGGACATGACGGAAGACGAGGGATGGGAGGACAATGGCTGAGAAGTGGGAGGGCTGAATGGGTAGACAGCGGCTGCATGTCCAGGATCGCACCAGCAAGAACCTGCCCCATGACCGCACGACCAGTGACTGATGTAGCCACAATCGTAGCAGGTATAGACGTGGAGAGGGTGATCGGAGGGGACTTGAATTCGACTGCCAAGGTAGAAGCATAATTTATCCTCAAGTTTGAGGACAATAAAGGGGGATGCCAGGAAAGAGTTTAGTGTGTGAATTGCATTATAGGGTCTTTGATCAGCGATTCCCCAGGCACTTTCACATGACTTGTCAAGGAACACTTCCCAATTGAGGATGGTGGCAGCAGTGGTCGAATTTTTAGCTAGGATGATGGCAGCTTGCTGGAAGATCCTTTGTTTCATTCATTCTTCCGATTCCGGGGCCAGAGGAGGCGTCTCAACCTTAATTGGAGGGACGGATAACCTTGTAGGGTCAACTCCGTCAGTTGATCAGTCTCCTGTTGGGTTAGTGGGGCTCCACAGCAGTGTCTGGAAGGGCCTCCACTCATCTGGCAGTGGTGAGACCACCTTATGAAGGCTCTGTCCTCCTCTCTCTGCTGCAGCAGCCACTTGGCATAACACATCCAAACCAGTTCTTCCAGGTCGATCAGCCATAGAGCGATGAAAGGAATTAGCAACAGCGGGACCTAGATCTTGATGAAGGATCTGAACGAGGTCATATTGAACCTTGCCCATAGCAGAGATAGCGGCACGGAGGGTGTTTTCTAAGAAGGTGGCATTACCGGTGGAGTCGGGGGTTTTAATGGTGACGTTGAGAAACTTCGGAACATAAGAGGCAACTATGTCTGATCCTCAGAAGATCTGACACAGCAACCATAGACATTGCTCCTGTTCTCATGTGACCCTGACGAGTGGGTCCCCTGGGTTGTACTTCGTAAGCAGCCAACAATAGTCGAAGAACTGTGCGGTCGTGGGTTCCACGACAATGATGGGGGTTGTCGGCTCAGAGGGAGAGATGGGAGGTCCGGTACCTTCTGGTAAGTGCTGGCATGGTAGGGTTCCGGAGACAGGTAAAGCGGGTAGCAGTCGGGAGGAAGACTCGGTCTGGGTGCCAAAAGGCTCATCGTCGTAGGGCACGGCTGAGAGTCAATCAATGAGGGGGATGGACGGCATTGGTGTCAGTGGCCAGTGTCAGGACTTGCCCTTGTTGGGCTTCGTGCAGTGGAGCATGAGGCTGCCAAGTGGGCAGAAGCCAGAGGTGTCAGAAATGGGTTCAAGTGAGGAGGCAGTCTCTGCATCGGTAGATGGCGGTGCTCCAGAGAGCAGACGGCTGAGTAATTCATGTGGGAGGGGAAATGAACCAGAGGGGGAGTACACAGGAGAGGTTGTGGAGACCTCCATGTAGTCATCGTCGGCAATATAGGAGGCAAGGGTAGAGTCGTCATACTTGAAGTAGTTGGAACTGGGGTTTTCGGTGTTGACAGAGCAGGGGCTTGCCATTTAATTGAGACAACGAGCAAGTTTGTATTGTTCGAGCACCTCCTCTGCGTGCTCTTTTATATTGTCTTTGGGTTCCCACATATTAGATGAGTGAGGGAAACCGACCCACTTAACAAGGTATTCACGCCCCTTTCTGCGCCCCTTGCTCTGATGATTGAGTATCATCTCCACTTCCCATTTGACTTCATTGTCTACCAAATCTGGAAGAGGAGGCGGGGGTGCACTGCCATATTCGGCAGTTTTGGTGTATGGATAGATCCGAGAGGTATGGAAGACCGGGTGTACCTTCCAAGTGGGCGGAAGACCCAACTTAATGGCAACAGGCGAAATTACCTCAACAATGGGAAATGGACCCAAACGTCTGGGTTCTATTTTGGACGACTGTCCCTGTGTGCATAAGTTGCCCGAATCTAACCAAACTTGGTTGCCTTCTTTGGGCACCATGTAGGTTCCTTTCGATCTTGATCGCATCACGTCTTGCACCTGTTCGTGGCTGAGCTGGGCGATGTCGTGATTGATTGTGAGGGACTGGAGCCTGTCATCTACTGATGGTGTAGTGGTAGTATGAGCGACCGGATAGGGAGAGGGGTCGAAACCATATAGCAGGGAGAACGGAGTCTGCCCATGTACCGAATGGATACGAGAATTATGGGTGAATTCTGCATCTGGAAGTTTATGGGCCCACAAATTGGGCAGTTCAGTGCAATAGCAGTGCAAATAGGTTTCGAGTTCTTGGTTAATGCGTTCACTTTCTCTGTTAGTTTGAGGGTGGTATGCGGAGGACAGCTTCGATTTGATTCCAAGCGACTTGTACAGCTCTTTCGTGAAGGCCAAGGCAAACTGCAGACCACAATCAGATATGACTGACTTGGGAAGTCCATACCATTGATAGATATATTGCTGGAATAAGTGGGCAAGGCCCACTGAGTCAACGGTTTTGTTGGTCAGTACAAACACTGCCGCCTTAGTGAGCCCTTGATCCACAACAGTCAGGACCAAGTCATAGCCCTCTGACTCGGGTAGGTCAGTAACGAGGTCCATTGATATCTGTTGGAACGGGAGTGGGTTCTTGGGCGTATCATTTGGGGTGACGGGCGGCGTGATCGGGTGAGTTATTATTTTGTTCGCTTGGCAAATAGGGCATCCCTTGACGTAGTCACAAATGGACTTCCACATGCTGGGCCACCAGACCTCTTTGACCATCTTCTTCAACATCGCTTTTACTCCAGGATGTCCGGATGTGGGGTGGTCGTGGTAGTCGTGCAGGCATTGCTTCCTTGTCTTCAGAGGGATATAGAGCCTTTGTTTATACCGTTTAGTTCCATCAGGCGCCTTCTGTATTTCAGGGTTTTCTTCGGAAAGGGTACTATCCATTTGCATTTCGCTTGTGGCACGATCGTACACTTCCTTCGAGATGACATAGCCCCCTTTTCGGCGATGGTCAACCTTTTTCACCTCCATCTTGTGGCGTTGATCCGAGGCCATGTTGGCGTTTTGGGTTTGATCGAAATGTGGTTTGGCGGTTTTGTCGGAATTCACCCCCCCTTCAAGCCACATGGCATCGGGAAGGGCAGCAGCTGTGACAGCGGGTTCTTCACCATAATCAGGCCGTCGAGACAGGGCATCAGGCATGCCCATTAACTTGCTGGGTTTGTGCAAAAAAAGGACTGGGTAACCTTGGAGTGTATCGAGCCATCGGGCTTGTCATGGAGTTAATTTCTGCAGGTGGTGCCAGTAAGTGAGATTTTTGTGATCCGTGAGGATCACTGTGGGTTCTACCGGTGAGACCAGATAGTGCCAGAAGGCGTCAAGTGCACGCATAACCGCAAGCATTTCCAAGTCAAAGACCTGGTAACATTGTTCAGCTCCTTTTAATGACTTGGACAGGAAGTGACAGGGGTGCCACTCATCGTCAGGTCCTTTCTGTGCTAACAAGGCTCCAGTACCAACTTTGGAGGCGTCCATAAACAATGTGAAGGGTTTGCGATGGTTGGGGATTTGGAGTACAGGTGCTGAACATAATAGTGACTTTATTTTCTCAAAGGCGCCATTTTCTTCATTACCCCATCGCCATTTAGTGTCTTTCTTCGACAGGTTGTGTAGAGGCCTCGCGAGTTGCGAAAACGATGGGATAAACCTGCGATAGAAATTACAAAACCCTAAGAATGAATGCACATCCTTTAAGTTATGCGGAGTCAGCCAGCTTTCGACAGCATCAGTTTTGACCAACATGGTTTGAACATTTCCTTTAGAGATCTTCATCCCCAGGAACTCAATTTCTTCGGCTTCAAAGACACACTTGGAGATCTTCAGGTGTAGTCGTTCCCTTTTACAAATTTTGAGAAACTCCCTCACATACTTGCATAGCTCCAGGATGGTTTTGGCATGGACTACAACATTGTCCATATATCCACATTTCTGTCATTTATGAAGTTGATCAGCGAATGTAGTATCCATAAAATGTTGAAACATTGGCAGTGAATTGCATTGGCCAAAAAACATTACTGTGGGCTCAAAGAGACCTTGTGGGGTTAAAAACATGGCCTTCCATTGGTCTTCTGGCTTTACCCTCACATTGGTAAACCCCCATCGTATGTCGAACTTCGCGAAGTACTTAGACTCGCAGAGTTCATCTACCATTTGTGGAATGTTAGGCAGAGGGTAGGAATCATGGATCATGTGGGAGTTGAGGTACCGGTAGTCTTGTACCAAACGTTTCTTGCCATCCTTCTTTGCTACAAAGAATACGGGAGCCGAGACGGGTGAATCAGAAGGTATAATCTTGCCGCATTGCAAATTCTCATTGATGAACTTGTCTAAAACCTTGAGTTCTTCTGGCGACATTGGATATAGCATGGCCTTCTTCATTAACTTCTTGTTGTCTTTCCGAAAATCTTCCTTCGTCTTTATTACGTGGTCGAGCCCCTCACAGAAATGGGGCAACAGAATATCGGTTTCGGAGAAGACCTCGGTAAAATCAGCATATTCTTGTGGGAGATCGGGGACCTCATGTGGTCTGGCATTCATCTCGAGCTGTGTCGAGATCGTTGTGCAATTTACAGAGGCGTTCTTGACCTCATGTGTATCGACTTCAGTCTTCTTCGGCAGTTGCTCATTCAGGGAACCACCCCATCCAACCACCCTATGTGTTTGCCAGTTTATAACCGGCATTTCTTTCTTCAACCACGGCATCCCTAGAATTAAGTGGTCCTTTTCCATTTGCCCGACATAACAAAGGATTTGGAACTCGTGTATGGGCTTGACAAGATTATGACACTTCAAGAAGACCTTCTTCGTGATGGTATATTTTATGTTGCCATTGAAGGCAGTAATATCCCAGGTCTTCTTAACAGGGTAAGTTTGAAGTTTCATCTTCGAAACAAGCCGGGATCCGATCAGGTTGACTTCAGCGCCACTATTGATTGTGGCGGGTATCCTCACATTTCCATAGTTGAGAAGCTCAAGTGTTCCATAAATAGATTGAGCACACATTTGGGATTCATTGGCAATACTATTACAGGAGACACGAGCACTCAGGACATCTTTAGATCTGGGTGAACCACACGAGGAAAATTCGGGACGCCCCTTTAAAAACCCTTCTCCTTGGAAGGTTTACTCTCTTTGACTTCTTCTTCTTCCACATCTACTTCGTTGACTCTCTTCTTCCGAGGCTTTGGGCAGTCCTTGCTGAAATGGCCTTCTTCAGCACAATTAAAACAGCACACCAATCAAACATGGCTCCTGCCATTCTTGTTATTCTGACGCTGCTTGTCAACATCCATAGCATTCAGATCCCTGGAGGGTCTAGAGGGGAAGTGATAATGCAGGGATGGGTGAGATTCCCCTTTCTTCTTGTTGAGAGTTTTCTTCTGTTCAATCTTGCTAACGGCTTGACCAGTGTATGCAATCCAATCAGAAACTGTACAAGGTTCTTTGTGATTGAGAACCCAGTCATGGATTTCCTTATTAAGACCTTGTCCAAAGAATATCGCTCCATTGAAATTGTCGTCATTATAACTGGTTCGATTAAACACGGAAGGGAATCAGGAGACGTAAGTTTCGAAAGGATCTTTTCCTTGAGTTAATGTTACTAATTCGATCTGGGCTTTGTGTTCCGGGTTTCCAGATATGAAGGTAGCTCAGAGACAAGCTTCAAATTGTTCCCAGTCATCTTTGTAATATAGATGTCCACTTCAGTCGTGTTCATTAATATAAACTTCGGCAAAAGCCACAGCAGATCCTTCGGTCATGAAGGATAGAGTTAGTCCGATCCAGAGATGGTCAGAAGTATACACGTGCTGATTGATCTGTAGATAGCCCTTGACCTGGGTAATCCATGTGAAGAACAGATCATGATTTCCATTATAGGTGCGAGGTTTATTGAGATTAAACTCGCAACCTCCATTTGGCTTTGTGGCAGAAGTATCGACGATCATAGTAGAAGCAAATTTGGCACGGAGTTCTTCCCATTCATGGGCGGTAGGTTCTCGGTTAAACAGCGGGTTTTGATCGGAAGAGGGCTTCGCAGCTTCCTGCCCAGATCCGGATCCTGATCCAAGGTTCAATCCTTCAGTAGCGTGTGACATGACGTGGATAATATTCTCTTCGTCAATGTCTGGGATATGTGAGTCTCCGACAATAGATCCTAGTTCAGACTTATCGTCAAAGGTAACCAGTTCAATATCTGTCTCCAACTCTGGCTCGTTTTCTCGGTAAGCACCCAAAATAGCTGGATTGCGAAGGGAGGATGGGGGAGTCGCTGAGCGGGGTTGATCCGGGTATTGATACTCGAATTCACTCCCAGTAGGTTTATGTGGAGTGTACTTGCAAGGTAGAGGTTGTGGTGGAACACGTCGCTTGCCTTTGCTTAGAGACCAAGCACTCGACGACTCAGGAGGTGGCGGAGGTGGTGGTCTGGACAACACCTTGGGCAAACAATAAGGTGCAGTAGAAAAGGTAGAGGGAAAGGTCAACAAATCTCCAGAAGATCTGGGATCGACCTAGGACAAGATAGGGTTGCCGGATATTAAGCCCACAGACGTGGTAATCCAGCAGAACAGCAGAAGCATCAGGAGCAACACGTCCAACAAGTCAGCAAACCTAAAAAAGGTTAGTTCATTTTAACGGAACGGTGTTAGACACTAGTCCTGCAGGCTAAACAATAGCCAGACTAGCGAAGATGCAGTTCTGAGATGGAGAGGGAATAGCAGTCATCATGTCCGAAAAACGGTCACAGCTGCGAGTTGAACTTTTCACTTTTGTTATGCCGTGAGTTCCTCGAAGCACCTAATAAAGGTGTAGGAATGTAAAGAGTGGTATAATCAAAGAGTTCCTCGAAGCACCAAAGAAATGGTGTAGGAACCTAAGGGGTACCTTGGTGCGTAGTTACTTTGAGCACCCTTGGACGGTCCACTTGTATTCCCAAAGAATGGAAATAAATGGAACATGTTGCAAGGTAGCGAAAAGTTAAAGGAATACAGCGGTACAGTAGCCCTATATATACTGTAGCTGTAGGGGGGCAAGATGCCCAAACGAAACAGTGTCTATGGCCCACTAAGAACAGGCACGTAACGTATACAGTAACATGGGTCGTGGGCACAACACAATTAAGGTAAATGGAGATGAGACATAAGGTACGTACGGAGTTTAGAACCAATGAGAGCGAGCACACAGAGTGGGCTTGCGACAGGAGAAGCAACTGTGCGCAGCAATGTGCAGCTATAGTACAAATGGGCAGCAGACACAAAGATGAGTCACAGAAAGAAAAGGAGTCACGAACAAGACTGGAAACAGGAGTCACGAACAAGACTGGAAACAAGGCCCTGTTAAAGGGCACATGGCGTAAACGGATATGGAGGTGGGGTTGCACCCACCGGAATGGACATTGATCCAGAGAAGGATTGGTTACCACACGGTCACCAAAGATAGAGACTGGCGGGCCGGTTAGGAAGGATTACACATATCCCGATAAGGATAGCAATGAGACTGCAGCCAAGGACAACGATGATAGTGGGGCAGAAGGCATGTAGCCAGAGCTCAAGCCCAGAAATGGAAGGTGCTGGGTCAGGGCATAACATAGTCCAGCAAAAAGTGAACAGTGTGAGGAGAACCAGCAAGTCAGTCCTAAAAAAAGGTCAGTCTGGCAATCAAAGCGATATAAGACACCAGTCCTTCAGGCTAAAGGAATAGCCAGACTAGTGAAGACACAGTTCTGAGATGGAGAGGGAAAGCTGACATCATGTCCAAATAATGGTCACAGCAGCAAGGTGAACTTTTCACTTTTGTTATGCCACTGGTAGCAAGGAGCACCAAAGAATGGTGCAGCTACCAATGTCAGCAGTATGACAAGACCTCAGAGCATCAAGACTTTGAGCTCCCTTGGTTTGATCACATGTATTCCCAAATAATGGAAATATATGAGCAAAGTTGCAAGGTAGCAAAAAGTTAAGGGAATACAGCAAGTACCATAGCATCTATATAGTACAAGCTGTAAGGGCCAGAGGCCCAAGTAGAAATGGGTCCATTGCCCAGGTTAAATGGGCTACAGGCATGTACAGTAAGAATGGGCAAGGGACACATATGGAACAGAACTCATAGCCAATGATCTAGCATGTAAGATGGGCTAGGGTCAGAGAAGCAACTATGTGCAGCAGGGGTGCAGCTATAGTACAACAGGCACAAGACAAGAATGAGTCATAAGAAGGAAAATGGGACACAAATGTATAACTGGGACAAGAGCCCATTAAGGGGCTCAAGACATATCTGGATAAGGTGTTGGGGTTATGCCCAACAGAACAATGACCAATCAGAGATCAAGTTACCAAAGATAGAGACCAGCTGGTTGGTTATGAAGTATTACCCAACAGCTGATAAGGAAGGTGATGACAGTACAGCTGATAACAATGAAGATGGCAGGGCCAAAGGTGTGGACCCACAGCTCCAGTCCAGAAATAGAAGGAGCCAGGTCAAGGCATAACAGTAAAATTCACAATGCAACTGCCATCATTTCTGCAAACAGCTGTAAAGCACAACTGGATGAGCATGCAAACTTCTAATTACCATTGTCATCTTGACAATTGACCAGACTTCAAACCCCATCCTTGTGAGAATTCAATAATAATCATCAAATCTTGTCTTTGCATTTTCCACTACATATTCCCCCCTGTTAAATAGTGACCACTGCACTGTTAGGTATAATGATCAAAGCCATCTGACCTGTCACATTACTCTCGATATATGGAGCTTCCAAGAGGACAACCACCTATGTGCCTTTTTATCACAGTGATCAAAGCATCTGATGTTACAATGATAATCAACCAGTACTAGCACTCGTGGTTTGACTACCCAGATATCCACATTCCACATACAGCTTTTGATCATACCATCACCTTGGCAGTGGCATCATCTATTATCAGGTGAGACCCTCATAGCCAGCACCGGTTTTTCCGTCACATAACATAATAGTACT
Organism: Pisolithus thermaeus; assembly: GCA_024663475.1. Lineage (NCBI taxonomy): Eukaryota > Fungi > Basidiomycota > Agaricomycetes > Boletales > Pisolithaceae > Pisolithus > Pisolithus thermaeus. The sequence continues at coordinate 197,970 of JANFAF010000110.1, forward strand.
GTCAGTGGCTGTGACGGATTCAAGGACTTCCGAGTCTGAGCTAGAACTAAGTTCTGATGGCCTCTCGGCTCGGTATCCAACGTGTAAATATACCATCTTCGAGTCGTACTGATGGTGGACGGAGGAAAAGGTCGACCGACAAATGCTGTGAATGTACGTTTGGGCCTCATGTACTTCGCCACACTGCGCCCATGATCGCAACATGCTGCAAAGATGCCGCCCGGATGGCTATATCCACGAAGTAGCTTGGTCAGCAAGGCCGGATGCTACCCATCCGCGCCTTGTCTCAGGCACATCTTTATAGTGATGACAAGATATCCTACCGCAACCAGTCTTGAGAGAACCGCTTACAAGAAGTATATGTAGCTACGTGACAATTTGATGTGAAAGATGTGGGTGCCCCGACAGGTTGGTTCTTCTTGGTTTTTGTGGTGCGTATTACTGTGGATGCCTATCATGCAATGACACTACATGCTTGTCACTGTCCCGTCTGGCTTTCTAGTGAGGTTGGTGGCTCCACTATATTAACGGTTCCAATGTCGCTGTGAGTAGCTTCGTTCAACTCTGACTCTAGCCGATGTTCATGGCTTCTTATGTAAACGTTAGAGAAACGGAAGCATCCATCTCCGTCATTCAACTCGGTAAGCTATCCTACTCATTACCACCCTCCGACTTTGTTTCTCAAAACGTGTCCCCACCCGGCCTACGACACTTACCACTCGCATAGCACTCCTCTCTTATGACTATACACTCACATTCAGCCGAGAAATCGAATTATTCTGGAAACGACCTCGACGATCGTGGCCATTCGTGCTTTTCATTGCCAATCGATACCTTATCATTCTGAGTCATGTCCCATCTTCGATTTATACGTTTTGGTCACCTGGTGTTGATTCGAGCTACAGCGTACGTGGTTGTGGCCGTGTCCTCGTCTATGGCCTGCAGTGGCTCAAGCTCACTGTTTTTTTTTTTGGTTTGTCTACTCATATTGGCGTAGTGGTGAGGACCCTACCGTCATGTTACAGAATTAAGATGGATTCAACCTTCCTGTGGTGCCACCTGCAGGTGTAGTCCTTTGGCCCTATACGACGGAATATCAATCATCGTAGTTCAGACGATCGGTGCAAGTACGTAATGTTTGTCGCGTGCGTGGACTTCTCACCTCATTGCGACCGATGACTCTTTTCAGTCATCATGACCATGCGCATATATGCTCTATATGAAAGGAATCGATGTGTTCTGACTATACTCGTACTTTTGGCAGTTGGTGCAATCGCTGTAGGCCTTGTGAGTCCGCCCTGCTTGTACCGATCGTTAGACTGCTTTGACCAATGACTGGCTGATGACGCGCGTGGACAAATAGTGGGTTGTGCTTTTATTACCTTCTGTCCCTACGGCGGTTGCGGTCCCGACACAGGAGCCTCAGATCGGATGTCCTGGAAAAGGGGCTCTCAGCTCTGTTGAGTAAGTTCTCGGTCTCTGTTTGTTGTGGATACCTCTGGTGTTGAAGCACTGGTACGCTATAGGGCAATATGTACGTAACCCTGCCTACCTTCCAACGACGATTCCCATCTTGAGTGACTTGCGTTGTAGACTTATCAGCTGCATGGGGAGGGCAGCTGCTTTTCGATGTGGTTGTCTTTGGACTGACTCTTTGGAGATCCCTGCATGCCCGGACACCAGGGAAGAGAAACATATCGGACGTACTATTACGGGACGGTGCGTCTATCCTCGGTCATTTTCCTCGGAATATGTCATCGATGCGCGGACAATTAGGATCGCTGTACTTTGCGTGCGTTCCGTAATTAATATATCCTCTGCTTGTAATGACAAGACGGATAGAGTGATGTCCGCTGCGACTATAGGGAATATCATTACGCTTTTGGTAAGTTCCGAAATCCCACTTTCTTCACACATCTTATCGACATATCTGAACTTAGGTGGCAAGTGTAAGCCATAAAATATCGTATTTGTCCAACGATGTCTTGACTGCTCTCGGATAGGACAACGTGAAAAGCGTCGCGAGCGGCTTCACCAACGTGTACGTCTCCTCTACTCGACATTCCATTTGTGTGCTTTATGATCGCAATGATGCACTTGGTGGACGTTCAGAATTTCAGCAACGATGATCAGTAGGTTAATGCTGAATCTTCGGGATCTATCTATAGCGACATCGGCAGAGACTTCATTTCCTCCGCTGTCGCATCCGAGTGCGTTTGCCATGACGTGGGGGTTTCCTGGCATTGAAACGATAGTGACGGCGTGATGTCCGTAGCCTGGTGGCTTTTGTCGAAGGTGCGCTGTTATAAACGAGCTCGCGCCGTTTCCTCTAGCTTAGAGGCTTGACTAGACAGTGTATCTGTGACATCACTGTACGTTTACACAAAACATGAATAGGGTTATGGTGTCAGATTACTCTGGCCCTCGCGCGCTGCGTTGACTATTGCGCAGTGCACTGATTTTTCTCAGTTGAGATGTAAACGGCATGTACTCGTACGATGTCAATAGCTCGACGGGAGACCGAGCACACTAGTATAGCTTTTGTATAGGAAATACGCAGTACTCAGAAGTAGTGACCACGGAGATGCAGGTAAGGTGACGATGAGGTAGGTGGAACACCAAGTGTACGGCTGCTTTGGCCTTCCTCGGCACATAGACGCGTAAACAAACGTCAATAAGACACGCCAAGCGTTGAATCGTTGTCACAATTCATTTATGGCATACGCGACCGCGTCTCCTCGGAAACCTCATCTTGCAAAAAAGCAACAACCCATGATGTTGACCAGCTACGGCGTACGCAGCTCCGACGCCTTCTACAGTCCAATGCATGCGAGCTATCCGCCTAGCACCCCGACGTCTGTCAAGCGCTTCCAGCCCCGTCACTCATCGCCGCTCATCCAGCCCAGCTCATCTCCACTAGTGGGGTCCTCTCCGCCTCCTATGCAAATGTCCTCACCCACGACTTTTGCACAAGACCGGAGGAAGGGTCAATATAAAAGCCTTGTTTCTCACAGGACGCCAGATTCCTCATCCGTATCGAGGAGATTATTTTCGACGGCCAATGCGGCTCAACTGGACTGCTCATCTGTAAGCATTAGTTGTCGCTCGCCATGAAAGGCTTGTGGCGTTTCATCTTGACACTGCAATAGGACCCGACAAAATCATTTCTGCGAGAGCGGTTCCAGGCACGATGTCGTGAACACGCGAAGAAAGCAAGACAACGTGCTGTGAGCGAGCGGAGAGGAAGCATAGGTAGTAGCGATGCCGGATTTTGTTTCGACGATGAAATGGATTGTGATGAGGAAGAGACGGATGAAGATGTTATGCAAGACGAGGTACCCGTTCCACTCGTGTGACTTCGCCGGAGTTGAATGCTGACTCGTGACATACTTACAGCTGTTCAGGCGAATCGTGCAAAGTGCTAACCATCACTCGAGACATACCTATCGATTAAGCTATTCCCTCGAAGTTGGATCATCCTTTGACCCAGATTTGGAGGATGTGAGTGCCTGGGAGAGCGAGTTGAGAAGTGCGTTTGGTTATCCTCAGCGTTTCGTTTACATCCTGACTCCTTGTTCTCTATCCCTAATAGCTGAACCACTACCATCAACATCAACATCTATCACTCCGATCCCTAACTTAACAGCCTCTTCTCGTGCCATGTCCGCATCTTCACCGCCCCTTCTTCTATCCGCGATATCCGCACGGTCTTCAAGCATCCACGTACCACATCCAACTGATGATGACCCTGACGAAGAACTGATTGCATATGCCGAAGAATACTCCGCACTAGCTGACTTTGTTGACATTGACCTTTCAGCAGAAGAGTTTTCTTCGTGGAGCGATGTTGAGGAGGATATTTCAGGACGACCTCAAGGCAGTCGGGGGGTAGCGAACCAATATGATCAGGGTATGGATACGTCGTGAGGATGCTAATAGCTTGTGCCTAAAGAGAGAGAGATGGCGTATTTCTGCTCTTGGTATGTTAAATTTGTATTTACATGTATCGTATAACTACGTTCTTTTTCCACCTTAGTGGCGATAAGTATGGTATGCGGGGTGCGATTACATCCTAGTCGTCTTTCTTACAGTTTTTGTCATGCCTCATCCGGAAAGTGTCGAACGATGGGAGCGATCAGCCCAGCGGGCCGATGGTACGAGGCACATTACTTTGCATGCCTCTTTCCTTCATCATCACACGCTCGTCCCACCTTCATCGCAGGCAGCTGAACGGAGAGATACAGGTAGTGTTCGATGTAGGTGTGATTGCCGCTGTTTTCCGTTTGCCCGTTCTGACGACTTAGAATTCTGGATTTAAGAACGCAAGTCCGCCTACAAGGTGGCACATGCAGTTCCCGGGCAGGGACTTCTTTCAGGTTGCCGTGCCTAAGTCCTTTTCCCGATGTCTTACAGTTGAAGGCGTCGAAGACAGCCGTGCTGGTACAACCGATTCACTAGGGAAAATGGTACTTCGTTACTCGTGCAAGGGACTGGGTACGTTTCACCGACATGACAGACGGTGCCGCCATTATAGTTAACTACGAAGAATCCTTGGAGTATCACTCTGCTGTGAGCACGTACCGCGCGTGGCCGACGTTGGGTGCTGGTCTATGGGGACTGGTGCCGTCGATTTTCATCACGGTGAACCTTGCGCTGCGCTATTCCAATAATTCGCTAAATATCGGAAATTGCGACACGGTTTTCACAGTAAAGCCCCTTCCGTGTCTACGAGCTAACTACCCCTTCACCGGCATACGCCGTGCCAGCAAAGCACTATTGATGATCGGACGGACCCAACCTCCGTGTCCACCGCTAGGCATTACTACAGCAATCTCAGGCCCGTTCATCCAGTTTAATAAGGCTGGCGCATCTATGGTGACGCTCGCTTTGTATTGACAACTATCATGTTTTTGGCCGTTCTTTCACCTTAGATGGTGGATATGGTGCGAATCCAGGGAAGTTCTAAGCGATGGCATTCGTTCTTCGCCGGTACATCTTCTACTACCTATATACGTACACTTAATCCTCTGGACAATGCACGATGGCTTTCGTTGCCGCACAGGGAATCCTGTTTCATTACAACAGTGTCTCACATTTCGCGAGCTTATCCACCTCGCTGAGCAAGAGGTGGTGAAAAATGACAAATTTCTGAGAAGGTACGCACTCAAACCCCAGGGCCAGTAGTTGGTTCGGTCAGACTCTCTTACGACTCTCTGAGTATAGTGATAGACGCGGCACAGAGTTGGGAAAGTAGCTTAAGGCGTGACTTTTGTCTCTTCGCGATACGCCACGCTGCATGCACCCTGTTAGGTGATACGCACCGATCACTTGTCACTCACGGGAAGTCAAGAGCCTGGATTCTTTCATCCACATCATCCACATCGCGTTGCAAGATGCGAGAAAGATCTCTCACACTCGCACCGTCCGCTTCGGAACCGCCAGCCCTCGGAGCCATACAATCTTACATGCATAGGCTCTGAAGGGTTTCCCAATGGTCGTGTGGCATGTCTTCTGCTGCTACCCCGGGTAGTATAAAGTGCCAGACCTGGACCTGGGTAAGTTCGACATGCTTACTGCCTTCTGCCGTCCTCGTTCCGGTGGCATCTGCGGTGGTTGTTATCGCCGGGGTCCTGAATCCCCATCCCACTATATGGAGGACCTCATCTAATAGTACACTAGTCACTATCGCGACCGCGGCAAAGGTACTTGACGGTGACTACCACCTCCGTGCTCACCGTAACGCAGTTGTAGTTTGGTGATCCCTGAGGAGACAAGAAGAAAGTAGAACCACTTCGTTAGGATCATCCATCCCTCATCCAATAACACCGTCGTGTTTTTTTCGTTCCTATGCGTTCACCCGCCTTTGCAAGTACGACTTATGACTCATGAGATTGTCAATGCCAGCTGGCAATGATCTGGTGCTTACGCTATGGGTTTGTTTTTGATTGCTTGGAATCGCGCACAGAGCTAGTGTCTATCATGAAAGGGGCGTCGTCTGTCGCTCGACACCCCGTAGTACCTCAGTCCTGTATATGTGCCCTCTTGCATAACGACGTCTGGATTGGTTATTGTATGGTGCGGGTGCGAAATTATGGTTGCCAGTCATTTCCCCCCTGGATATACCTTGCTACGCTGCTCAGAGGTGTGATGTCTGGTAACTTAGTTTTGATACTCGAGCGAGCCCTTTGAGGACAAGGTCAAACTTGTTAGCAAACAGAAGAATTCTTATCTCCACCCAACTCCAGTTCGTCCGCCTTAGTCCATCTTCGGTGTTCCGAGGATCAAGGTGGATCAAAGGTGAGTAACTCCATCACTAAGATACCGGCGGCGTCTTGCCCGGCGATAAGATGCCGGTGCCGCATCCACAGATGTTTTTAGGGTATGCATATCACCCGGATGTCGCTCTGAGACTCGGAGGTCCAAAGCCAATCCGTAGTTTCTATTGAGTGGTTACAATAGCACCGGAGAGAGGTCGGAGCGCGCAGCACGAGCTGACGAGACCACCGGTGGCGTGCTATTGATTGATTGATGAGATTGTTGGGGTGATCGCCAACTCTCATAGGAGGCTATTATGTCGTACGTACGGCCCATGCGAGCTGTCATGGGAAGACAGAAGTTGGAGCCATCATGATCAGTGCTAAAAGTACGAGGTAAGTCCATAAGTAACATTATTCTCCAAAGTGAGGCTGTACTCGTTACATAATAGTCTGCCTGACAAGTACCGTATAAGTGAAGGACACACTGCGAGCTACAAAATGGGGGAGCGAGGTACCTGATCGGAAAACGTGTAAGTACTAGCGTTGTGAGTTTGACAGGAGACGCTGAAGTGATCGTTTGAACATTTTGGGCTGTTAGTTTGTCAGAACCAGTCACCATCCAGTCGTCGTCGCAGGTCATGACCAATTGCCGGCTCCCTGATCTGAGAGCTCTTCTGCAGGGATTTAACTTTTCTGCATGCTTGCTACGCTTCATTCATCGTTCTCACACTTATCTCAGAGGACCCTTACTCTTCTTCTGCTGCAGTCCCTATGGGTAGTGGCGCGACATTGGTCCGCGCTGTTTTCGGACGCAACTGTCTCTCCAAAAAGGGATTGATGGTGATCCCGTACGCTGGAGAGGAAATGCCTGATTGGGACGAGCACGCTACCCCATGATGACATTGTCCAATCAGGAAACAACTTCTCTTGATTGAGCATTTATATACGTTCGCGTCCCAGTCTGCCTGCGGTCCTCGTCCTTACCCAGGCTGCCATGTGGTTCAGTCCTTCTCCCCATCGCTTCAATTGGTGAGAGTGTGTCCTTACGCTAATGACCATGGCTCACCGCATTATAGTCAGGCCAAACAACAGGAACGTCAGCGCCAGTTCGACGCCTTACCATCCTCCTACAACGAACCATGCACGGAACAAGACGACAAAATACTTGACCTGTCTCTCTCAGACCTCGCTCATGCACACGCTTCCTCCTCCATATCGACGCCTGCCATCTTACAGGCATATGGGAAGAAGGTTCTTGCAGCTCAGCAAGCGTCCAATTGCATCGCTGCATTGTTGATTCCCGACATTCTGCATTCTCATGCACCGCAACTATGCCTACCCGCGACGACAGACATTGACTCGAGTCAGTCTTCGCCGCTGAAAGAGAACCATTCACTTTCTGGCGTCCCAGTATCGATAAAAGATTGCATTGACATAAAGGGGTACGATACCACCGTAGGGTATTCTTCCCGTGCCAACAAACCGGTCCCATCCTCCGCACCCATAGTTCGACTCCTACACGATGCAGGTGCACTTACTCACGTCAAAACCACCGTACCTCCAGGCCTTCTTGGCGTCGAAACCTCCTCCGACCTCTTCGGGCGCACGTCAAACCCGTACAACCCCGGATACTCGTCTGGCGCATCGACGGGTGGAGGTGGCGCACTTCTCGCGCACAAAGGTAGTATGATCGAGATCGCAACGGATATTGGCGGGAGCGCAAGATTACCGGCACACTGGTGCGGTGTTTATGGAATGAAATCCTCGATTGGACGGTTCCCCTCGTGGGGCACTGTTTCACCTTTACCTGGCCTCGAAGGCGTGGAGACGTCCTGTTCACCTATGGCAAGGCGCCTGGACGATTTGGAGGAATTTTGGAAAAGAGTCGTTGCCATGCGGCCGTGGGAATATGATCACACTGTATGTCCATCCTCTCCGGTGCCGGATTAACGACAAATTTGGAATTGCGAACATAGTGTATACCTTTACCGTGGAGACCTGCTAACGTACGAGGGAAGAAGTTGCGGTTTGGTGCCATCTGGGATGACGGTATGTCCCGTTCTGACTCGGCGAAAATTTCTCTCTTGATATCTTTTGTTTTACAGGTATCGCTCCTCCTACGCCCGCATGTCGGCGCGCTCTGCAAATGACGGTCGACGCACTCCAAAAGCAGGGGCACGATGTCGTCGATGTGTGAGCTCTCACCTCACCATTAGTCATCCATACCGCTAATTTCCATTCGGACAGTACCCCACCTTCAATCCTTGAAGGCCTCATGATTGGGTTCCAACTCTGTTTCTCAGACGGCGGCATCGACTTCTTCAGCGCGGTTTATAAAGACGAAAAACTCGACCCAGTTCTCACAGCGACAAAATCCCTCCTTTCTCTTCCGCAATTCCTCAAATCCGTCCTCGCTCACTTCGCATCAGATCCCGTCCAATCCGCTATGCTTACGTCCGTGAATGCTAAATCTCCCTCACAGGAACGTGCGCTTGTCGTGGCGCGTGAGGAATACCGAGCGAAATGGAGAGGAGTGTGGGAGAACAACGAGTGGGATTTCTTGGTGTGCGCTCCTCATCCGAGTCCAGCAATACCGAAAGGAACGGCAGAGAAGGTGACGTTGGTGAGTTGTGCCAACATGATGATTTGGAATATCGTGGGTCGCTCTCTCCCTTGTTACCTTATTTTCCGTCTGAGCGTGATTCTTCGTTTTATGATCGATTGGTATACAGCTCGATTATACAGCGGGTGTTCTCCCGATCACCACCGTGCATTCTACACTCGACGCTCTCCCTTCCGGTTTCCTCAACTCTTCCGAGTACGCCGCAATGGGCATCGTCGCAAAAGGGGTTTATGCGGTGTATGACGCAAGCAAGATGGATAGTTTGCCAGTAGGCGTGCAGGTTGTAGGTAGGAGGTTAGAGGAAGAGAAGGTGTTAGAGGGCATGAGGGTTATCGAGGAGGCGGTAAGGGCGAGCGGGATTAGTAAGGGTAGGGATGAAGGAAGCGGGGTGAATGGTGTGGGGGGAAAGAGTGGAAGTATATGAGCCCAAGTGAGCGAATCGTTTGCATCGACTTCGGAATGGCCCTCAGCTCTGTCCTTAAGCAGTTCCATCTCCTGTTATCGAGTCCTACAAGGGGCCACCACTGGTCAGCCTGTTCAGCCGTCTGTCCACTTGTCCATCCATGCGTCTAACTCTTCATTATTCTTTGTCTTTCCGTCCTCTTGTCTGGCCTACTTTACAATCTAGCTAACAATCTATCGCCACGATCCATGCCATCTGCTTAATTCTATACTTCATAAACCTGGATACCTTGGATTCATTCAGCGGATTCATATGTATGTTGCGTATACCACTGACTTCCTTCTGAGCTGGGCGGACGGATTCCGTGTCATTACCAACCTGTTTCCAGTCCCTCTGTACTCGCATATGTACTAGTGCGTCTCACGAAGTACAGGAAAACGATGGTTGATGTAGCTAACACACCTGTATATACCTTCATATCTCTACGAACCCATACTGTAGTTCTGAATCGATCGATCCCCGATCGACGGAAGCAAATCGGCACGTAGGCAGTTCGGCGACGGCACGGAATTTAACAGTGCGGAGCGGAAGTAGATCGCCCAAATAGCACGTACGATTGGCTCAGCGACTGAAGGGACGGGCAGATGGAAGATGGGGAAACGGGGGTATCGTGAACCGGGAAATGTTGCGAAGGAAGCGGGTGCTGTATGCAGTAAGCCTACGCGCGTCTGTGCGAAGACAGAAGATCTCTCAGAATGGTCGGGCGCAAAATGTTAAGCTGTTGAGATCCATTGCTGGAAACAGGTAAATTAGCGGGAAGAGATAACGAAGACACCTTGGGGGACATTTGCGATGTCTTCGGCGGAGTAGACCAAGTTTTTTGCGAAGGGTGCCCGCCCCTGATCACGGGATCACTGGGAGAAGCATACGTACCGAAGATCCTAGCTTGCCGGGTCTAGTTGTGAAGATGCTTGTGTATCCACTGCTACCACACTGCTTGTTAGTCAAAGTACAAGTGAGGAGGATAACTCAAGATTGTACTCAGGCTCCTACCCATCCTTGCTGGAGGGTATGAGGGACGGCATCCTACAGGGGTGTGTTTGTGAATATTTGGTAGGTATTTTTTCAAACTCAGCCTAACTTTATCCCTCGAACCCTCCAGCAGCGGCTGGTACAAAACATGGGTAAGGTTCATTCTCCGCCCAAAAGTTCCAAGTGTATATGTACGGATTTGGCATGAACAAAATTATATTATTGTATATTACCACTGTACTGAAACTCACACCTTGGAAATAGAGTCTTTAACCAGGTCTGGGGATAATGGGGACAGTGATAATAGTTGTACTACATGGTGAGGGTTATGAGGAACCATGTGAGGGGGTGGGCTGGACAGAAATATATATATATTACAGTTGTCAGTGCTACTCAGCAAACTAGTTCTGTCTATTAGCTAAGGCACAGGTGTAGGGGCTGGAAGGAGTGGGGTGGTCTGGAAGGAGTGGGCATAGTGGGGAAGGTGGTAGAGGATGTGGGGTAGTGGGGAAAGGTGTAGGACATTGAGGGACAGATGGGGAGTTGTCAAGACCGGTTCTCAATGGTCTCCGAGAGGGTCCGAGGGCAGAGGAAGCTTAGGGCAAAAGTCCGGGTAGTCGGAGTTTAGCGTACAACCTAGTACACTAGTTTCCTGCCAAGTCCCTAGAGGTTGGAGCTATCCAGAAACTATCTGGAGTCGAGTGAGATCGATGAGTATCTTATTCGATATTCAAACTGATGTGCTACGATGTATGTACAAGGCTTTTATAGTACAGAGAAAGGTGTAAAGCAATGTCTGGGGTGTAGTGACTACCGGAACGCAGTATGGATGAGTAACAATATTAGTGAGCTATTAGTAAGGTAAGTCGGTAGTCGCCGGATAGCCGGATGGTATGGGGATTAGTAAGACATACGGGTATGGAAGTGTAGCAAGTCACTTAGGAAGCACAAGAGAAACATACTAAATATGGAAACAGAAACAGAAACAGATCATAAGTCAAATTAGAGACGGAATGGAGTTTCACAATGGGAGCCCATAGGGCTAGAACGACACCTCAGATGGTCGGACTGCAGTCTGGAACCTATGTGCATGTCACGGATGTGACAGTATCCCCCTCTTAGGGCCGAGCCCTCGAGGCACTTGTTGTGCTCAATCATCACTTCGGAGTTTGGAAGTCCGCATTGTTGGAGTCTGAAAAGTTCACGGTAAAAAGAGCTCGACGGGGTTTTGTCAAAGTCCAGATGCCCATTTCCATATCCCTAAATGCTATGGCTCCCACTCAACGACTTAAATCTTCCCTCAACCCCACAGGCATCGCCTGGGAGGTTCTTGACGACGAACTGCTTCAAGGATATCCGGATGACCCGCCAGCCATGAAAATGGCTAAATTCGACAAGCGACAACGTCACCAGTGCGCTGCCATGCAGGCAGCAATTGAAGAAGAGGAGCACTGGAAAGCTGAGGAGGTCTGGAAAGCAAAGGAGGCTGAGGAGTGTCGAAAGGCAGAGGAGGCTGCACAGAGGAAGGCAGCTGAGGAGAAGAGACTCCATGAGTTGGAAGTGGAGAAAAGGTGTCTTGAGGAGACACATTGGGTGCAGCAGGCGGAGAGTTCATTGGTGCATAACAATATTTATCATTCTAAAAATCCATACTGACAAGTCCATAACAGTCTCAGCACGTTGCATCAGTCAGTGGACAGCCCACAGAGCAGGCTAAGGCTTGCTCTGCCTGTACCAAGGCTGGGGAACCATGCATGCCAGGCACTGGACATAGCAAGTTGTGTGTCCAGTGCCAGAAGACCAAAGGAAAATGTGACTTGAATCCGAAGGCACCAGAGCCCAAGAAGCTGGTGTCGACTGCGACGTCTCCCCAGGGTGGAGAAAAAAGGAAGCAGAGAAAGTCTGCCCATTTCAGAGAGCTGGCTGACGATGAAGATGTGGATGACACACCGGATGTTGAGGTCATCTTGAAACCCCATGCCCCCCGTGTGCAAGCTCCACATCAAGATGCTTTGGCAGAGGTCCTGGACTGTTGGCTTGGAGAAATCGTCAAGGCAATTGAGAAGAACATGGCAGCTGTTGAGATGATGTTGAGAGAGGTCCGGGACCTGTCCAGAGTCCTGGAGGAGTTGTTTGAGGTTCTCAAGACTGCAATGACCACTCTTGTCAACCGGGTAATGAACAACAACAACATCTAGTCATTATTTTTCTTATCCATGTCTGTATCATACTTCGGATTATCCTGTCCCCCCCCCCCTCCTCTTTCTCTTTTTTTTTTTTTGAAATATATTTTTTGTTGTGTCCATTTTCGAATACGAGTGAGTGTGAGTCTTTATAGCATGGACGGAGTAAACTCTGGAAAGTCCAGTTATTTCCGGGGTGGGACGGCGCTCAACAGACCATCCTTGTGGGGGTACACTTTGTGGAAATCTGCGACTAAGTCAGGGGCATTGCTTAACTTGGTAGCTATGAGCCAGGACATTTCTTCGTCCGTGCCTTCGTAGCCAGCCCACTTGACTAGGTACTGCAGCAGACATTGCCTACAGTAGTCCAGTTTAGAGTCTAGGATTTGTTCTATCTCAAACTCTGGTTCTCCGTCGATTTCAACCAGTGGAGGTGGAGGCTGGACACGGTTGGGGATAGTATTCGGAGTTGCTGGTTCCAGTTGCGAGATGTGGAACACGGGGTGTATGGACTTCATAGCATCAGGTAGTCGGATAGTGAAGGATAACGATCCAACACGAGTGATGACGGGGTACGGGCCTAGGTTCTTTTCTGAGAGTTTCCTTGAAGGTTGTGTGGACCTGAAGTACTTTGCTTTGATGTATACCAAATCTCCAATCTGGAAATCTGGAGGTGGAGATCTTTTAGCATCTGCCAGACCTTGGTATCTCTGCTGAGCTTCCTTCATCTCTTCTTGTAGGAATGTATGCAAGGAGTCCAAGTCCACTGTGTAGTCTCTAGCTCGAGAAGATGTTAACTCTCTTTCTGGGTGTACAGTAATGTTAGGATGATAACCCTTATTGGCGAAGAATGGTGAAACTCTGGTTGTAGCACTGGGAGCATTGTTGTATGCAAACTCTGTGAGTGGTAGCAACTCAGTCCAGTTGTCCTGTTGGTAATTACAGTAGACCTGTAGGTACTGCTCCAACGTCTGGTTAGTTTGTTCGGTTTGACCATTGCCTTCAGGGTGATATCTGGAAGTGAAATGAAGCTTCATATCCAGTGCTTTGCCCAGCGACTGGAAGAAGTGAGACATGAACTCCATGCCTCTGTCAGAGGTTACATGTGAGGGAACTCCGTGCTTTGAGAAGACATGGAGTAGGAATAGTTTAGCAAGTTGTGGGGAGGTGATTGTATCTTCGGTGGGGATAAATATGGCTTGTTTCGAGAGTCGGTCTACAATGACCAGTATAGCAGTATGGTTTCCGGAGTTTGGTAGTTGTTCGATGAAATCCATCAAAATGGAGTTCCAAGGTCTTTCCGGTATCAGTAGTTGCTTCAACATACTGTATGGTTTGTGTCTCAGGGTTTTAGCACGCGCACAGGCAGTGCAAGATTTGACATAGTCTTTGATGAAAGTCCGGGCATTTGGCCAGACATACTCACGACGGACAAGTTCGAGTGTTCTGTTTTGTCCAAAGTGACCGGCCAAGGGGTGGTCATGCTTGTAACAGAGTATGTGAAGCCTGAGGTCATTTGCTTCGGGGACATATATACGATCATCCAGACGTAAAAGTCTGGATTCATCTACCCTCCAACGGGGGTTAGATGGGTCAGGGAGATGGAGTTGACTGAGTGGGTTGGATGTTAAGGCGGATTTGATATCTTCATGGAGTTTCTCAACGTCCATGATTATACTAGCACATAGTACTGGGCTTTCTAAGTAGGTCGCCCATAACGAATTGGACAGTTGTTTGGTGGTGAACACCGGTCGGAGGTTCTGTGGGTTGGCTTGGGCATAGCCCCTATCCCCCTCTTTGGGGTAGACATCCCATCGTCTAGTCAAGGCATCAGGCTTTGCTCCGAGCTTACCAGGGTGGAAACAAATGACCATATTAAATTGGGAGAGGTACTCAGACCAACATGCTTGGCGCCTGGTGAGCACTTTCGAGGTGGAGAAGTACTCAAGGTTTTTGTGGTCGGTAACGACATCAATGGGGTGTGTGGGGCCTTCAAGGTAATGGTGCCAGGTCCAGAAAGCTTCATGAATCGCCAACAGCTCTTTGTCGTGTGTGTCATAGTTCAACTCTGGGGCGGTCAAAGTCTGGGAGTAGAATGCTACTGGTCATACCTCACCATCCAGGCAAGTGATGGACAGAATGCCAGTGATAGCATAGTCCAAAGCATCTGCTTCGACCGTGACGGGAAGTCTGGGCTTGAAGTGAGTCAATATTGGAGCCATGGAGAAAGCCTCTTTGAGACGATTAAAGGACCAGTGACAACCCTCGGAGAAATTCCAAGGTGCCCCCTTCTGTGTGAGACGTGTCAGTGGGACCACGATGTCCGAGTAGTTAAAGATAAAATGATGGTAGAAGTTGGCAAAGCCGAGGAAGGACTGGATGTCCTTCACCTTACGGGGTTCAGGCCAGTCATGGACGGCCTTTACCTTATCCTCGGACATTGATAAACCATCAGGGGATAAAAAGAAACCGAGGTATTCCACGGACTCGGAGTGGAATTCACACTTCTCTGGTTTGGCATACAAGCCATGCTCCTGGAGTCTGTGGAGTACCTCACGAACATGTTTTTTGTGGTTTTCCATATTATCAGAATAAATAAGGATGTCGTCTAGGTAGACAACGACACATACATCCAGTAGGTCCGCGAAGACAGAGTTGACGAAGCGTTGGAATGCTGCAGGGGCATTGGTAAGTCCAAATGGCATTACGAGCCACTCGTAAGATCCATAACAGGTTCTGAAAGCCATTTTCCATTCATCTCCTTTGGCGATCCATACCAGGTGGTAAGCATGGCACAGATCGATTTTAGTATATACCTTAGCCCGACTAGGCGAGTCGAGTAAGTCCGAAATGAGAGGTAGTGGGTAACGGTCCTTCTTGGTGATCCTATTGAGGCCCCTAAAATCAACACAGAGACGAAGTGATCTGTCCTTCTTTTTGACAAAGAGGACAGGTGCGGCATATGGGGACGATGTGGGACGAATAAAGCCAGTAGTGAGATTTTCATTGATGAATGTCTGGAGAGCGGCGAGCTCAACGGACAAAAGCGAGTAGAGGGTTCCCAATGGCGGAGTAGTTCCTTCCTCCAATTCTATCTTGAGGTCGAACTCCCGGTGAGGTGCAAGCGTAGATGCCTTGGCCTTGCTGAACACATCAGCAAAGTCGTGATAGTCCGAGGGTACCGACAACAAGTCTGGGGTATCTTGTACGGTGGCAGCCCGGAGTTTGGTACCATCCTGAGGTCGGATCTGGAGGGAGAACTGGGTTGAGCCATCTAGCTTGCAAGCGCGGATGAAGGCTGCTGCATTGACAAGGGAGATGTTAGGTGCTTGGGTGCTGGGTGGAGAGGAGTTATCAACTGACTCGGGAAGGGTGATTTCCGGAGAGCCCAGGGGGGCATCTACGGGGTTTCTTGGAATTGACTCTGAGTCAGAGGCCAACGTCAGTGCTGGCAAACGAGATGTAAGGTTTCGGAATTTAATACTGCTCAGTACCCAATCAATTGACGGATTGTAGCGGGTGAGCCAGTTATGTCCAAGAACTATCTTACACTCAGAATCCAATGGAGTTACATAGAAGGTCATGTCGGTGGTATCTCTGGAGGGAAAACGGACTAAGAGGTTCGAGGCTTTAGTGATCGATGTCATTGTCACACCATCGAACAGATGGAGGACGAGAGGTGGGACAGAGTAGGTTGAAAGACTGTGATTATTGACAAAAGTAGAATCTACAAAACAATGGGTCGAACCCGAATCTATTAATGCTGGAAAGTCCAGAATATTATATGAGTCGAGAGTGACAGAAGGTTTTAATGAATTAGGATTCGAAAGAGCGGATGCGTTGAGGCATGCCTCCAAGGGTGCACAGTTGGTATCAACGCAACTCCCAGGCTGTGCGGAGTTCTGAGAGTTGCACTCTATTTTTTTGCCTCAGAGGAGGCAGTTGGTTTGGCTTCTGACTCAGTAACCGTGGTTGCGCGAGCCTTAGCTGCATGGGACATAGATTTAGGGCACTCTTTGGCCTTGTGTCCGGAGTTTCCACAGAACATACACAAATTCTGCTCGAAACGTCTCTTCCGCTCAGCAGGTGTCAACTTGCCATCTTTACCGAGCTTGTTAGACAATGTGGACAGTGCTCCGGAGTTCTGATTATTTGGAGGCTTGGGGTTCAAAGTAGACAGAATTGTTTGTTGGTTACTGCCAGATTGGGGGTTGGAGTTACCAGATTTCTGCTTGTCCCCCTTGTTCGAGTTGGCCTTGCCTCTGGAGTTACTTCCAGAGTTGTTGCCAGAGGACCTTTTTTGACAAGAGATCTCATCCTTGCACTCCCAGTAGCGCATGTCGATCTCTTGGGCTAACATGCGCAACCTGTATAGTGTAGTGGGCTTCCCAACCCTACTGATTTCATCTTTGATGCGATCCAGGAGTCCGGTATAGAACAGATGGCAGAGAGCGCCATCTCTGTAACCTCGGACTTGCGACGTCAATCTGTTAAAGTTGACCACATAACGGTTTACACGATGTGTCTCCTTCATGTGGAGGTGATCGAGCTGGTGCTCGGCGTCTGTGACCAGATCATGGGGTCCAAAAGTTGTCTGGAGATCTGCTATGAAATCCAACCAGCTGTCCATCCAGAGTGGACGGTCTGCTGGATCTCCAGAGTTCAGAAGGTCTGGCTTGAACCATTCGAGAGCCATTCCTTTAAGATAAGATTGGGCGAATGTAACTTTGTTTCTGTCCAGGCGGAAGGCCTTGGGATGATCTTGGAAGCACAGTTTGCATTGGACTAAGAATGTCTGGAGTTTCTTTGGGTTGGTTCCATCAAAGGTGTCCAGCTCTCAGACTTTAGCACATGAGGACGAGGTGTCATCGGAGCAATGGGTGGAACGCGACAGACAGTCGACGGCTGTTGCCAAATTTTGCAAGACTGCCAGTTGGGGGTCTAACCGTTCCGGGGCGTTGATGAAAGGGTTGCCATTGTCATCATCGTCATTGTCATCGTTGTCGTCATCTCCAGGGCCATCGTCTCCCAGACCATCATCTCCAGGGTCATCGCCTCCAAAGAGGTCTGGGGTTGGTCGTGCCGTAGATGAGGAACATCTGTTAGAGGAGCCAGTTCTAGGGGTCGGGGTAGCAAGGGGTTCTCCCCTGGCGGAGAAACTTCGAAATTGGCTCACCGACGGTGGAGGGTGTCGGCGGCTTGCTAGTGCAATACGTGCACTAGACTCATGCATGTTGTCGATCGCAGCTTGTTCCGAAGCTTCAACAGCCATTGAGCGGGAACAGAGTCGGGTAGTCATGGTCATGGTGTGGGGGTTTGGTGGGCTCATGCAGGGATTTGAGTTTGAATATACTGTCAAGACTGGTTCTCAACGGTCTCCAAGAGGGTCCAAGGGCAGAGGAAGCTTAGGGCAAAAGTCCAGGTAGTCGGAGTTTAGCATACAACCTAGTACACTAGTTTCCTGCCAAGTCCCTAGAGGTTGGAGCTATCCAGAAACTATCTGGAGTCGAGTGAGATCGATGAGTATCTTATTCGATATTTGAACTGATGTGCTATGACATATGTACAAGGCTTTTATAGTACAGAGAAAGGTGTAAAGCAATGTCCAGGGTGTAGCGACTACTGGAATGCAGTACAGATGAGTAACAATATTAGTGAGCTATTAGTAAGGTAAGTCGGTAGTCGCCGGATAGCTGGATGGTATGGGGATTAGTAAGACATACGGGTATGGAAGTGTAGCAAGTCACTTAGGAAGCATGAGAGAAACATACTAAATATGGAAACAGAAACAGAAACAGATCGTAAGTCAAATTAGAGATGGAACGGAGTTTCACAACGGGAGCCCGTAGGGCTAGAATGACACCTCAGATGGTTGGACCGCGGTCCGGAACCTACACGCGTGTCACGGATGTGACAGGAGTTGGACATTAGGAGGGTGGTAGATGCCATCAGGGTAGTGGTCCCCTTCAACCTCACTACTACTAGTGTTGTGGTCACATAGTATTCATTAAAGTTTCAACAAAACAGAATGGTAATGTGGAACAGAGTAGTTGTGTGATTGTCAAAATGCCAAAAATGTATATTGTCTGTAGGTGACTCTGGAGTGAAGGAGGCTACTACCCCTACATCCTCCCTTCAATTGCTCTCTCCCACTACCCCAACATCCACCTCCCTCCCAGTGCCACTACTAGACTCCCAATACTCAATGTTACATGCCACCCCCTCCCCTTCCACTTCTGGCCTCCCATGGCTGTTACATGCTTATGGCAACCTTGTCATTGTCTTCATTGTTATGGTCATCATGGAATGCCTCATGGTGTATCATGTAGTCAGGTACATGCCTTCCCTGTGGTGTAGTTTACTGTTGACTTAAAGCACTTGTCCTTCCTTAGGACAGTTATGTACAATGGCATAATGTTATGCCTCGACCCGGCTCCTTCCGTTTCTGGGCTTGAGCTCTGGTTACGTGCCTTCTGCCCTGCCATAATCATCATACTCGGCTGTTCCCTCATCCTTATCGGGATATGCGTAATCCTTCCTAACCGGCCTGCCGGTCTTTACCTTTGGTAACCATGTGGTAACCGATCTTCGTTCCGATCCACATCGGAACTTCTCTTCTACCGTTGGGTGTAACCCCAACTCCGGATCCGTCTTATGTCGTGTGCCCTTCAACAGGGCTCTGTCTCTGTTTCCGTTTGTGATTCATTTCCCTTCTATGACTCATTCTTGTGTCTGCTGCCCGTTTGTATTATAGCTGCACCCCTGCTGCGCATTGTTGCCTTTCCGTCGTGAGCCCACTTCGTGTGCTCACTCCCATTGGTTCCAAGTTCCGTATGTACCTTATGTCTCGAGCCCATTTACCTTAGTTGGTTGTGCCCATGTCTCCACATTACTGTATACGTTACGTGCCCATTTCTGGTGGGCCATGGACACTGTTTCTTTTGGGCTCGGTGCCCTATACAGCTACAGTATACAGTGAGTGAAAAAACGTGTGCAATGTTTGGCTGTTTTGTACTAAGTCCGGTGTAGCGCCATGAGGCGTGGGAATCCTGCTTAGCCTTGGTGAGGTGGGTGGTAGTACTCGCTCCTGGCTACAAAATGGTCCCAGGGTCACGTGATTTGGTGCAGTAGTCATTGAGATATGTCCATTATAAAACAGCTACACCATTGCACATGTTTATTCACTTTTGAAAAGTGAGGGGTATTTGGGGAATATCAGTACTTGGTATAGCCTCCTTTTGCTTTAATCACTGCCTCCACCCTCCTAGGCATGCTTTCAATCAACTTCTGACACTCTTCAGCTGGTATATTGTTCCACTCCACCTGAGTCCTCTCCCACAACTCCAGTATTCCCTCGGGAGGATGCTCATACTCTGCAAGCCTCCTCTTGAGGTAACCCCAGGCATGTTCTATGGGGTTGAGGTCAGGGGACTGTGCAGGCCATACCATAGTCCTAAAATCCTGCTCCTCTAGCCACTCCTTGACCTGTTTGCAGGTGTGCTTGGGGTCATTGTCCTGCTGGAAGATGATGTCAGGAGGATGGAGACCATAATACTCAAGGGAATCTTGTAGTTCATCCTTCAAAATTTGGAGGTAGAGGTCTCCATCCATCCTACCATCAATCTTGGTGCCATACCCAACACCCTCCCAGGTCATACAGCCCCACATCATGAGAGACCCTCCTCCAAACTTCAGTGTCCCCTCTACTAGCCTATCATTCAGCTTCTCCCCTGGCTTTTTCCATGCCCATTTGCACCCATCTGACCCCAGGCGATTAATTTTAGTCTCATCAGACCATACCACCCTCTTCCAGTCCTCCAAAGTCCAATCTTTATGGGCATAGGCAAAGTCCAACCTTGCCTTGCGATGCTTGGCAGAGGATAGGTCGTTTTCGCTTTACCACAGCCTTCATACCAGTCTTCTTCAGGTGCTGGCGAACAGTATTTGGGTGGAGGGGCTGGTTGATGACATTGGTGAGAGTTTTGGTCACCTGCACAGCATTGTCTGCCTTCTGAGTTGAGATGAGGTGGATGGCATGGCGGACATTAGCAGGGGAAAGCTTGGATGGACGACCTCCAGTGGACTTCTGCAGGCTGGAATGCTCCTTGGAACGAAGTCTAGAGATGGTAGAGCGATGTAGGCCAGTACTGGAGGCAATAGAGGAAGGAGAATGACCAGAATCAAGCATAGTGAGGATAGTATTCCTTTGGGTGGAGGAGATGGATCTCATGGTGGTAAAGGTTGGAAATAAAGAAGCGTGTGAACTTGTTCAAACTCAGACACAATGTTTATATGTGTATCTTTGTTTGTAGGACCAAACAACCACAATTATCTCTTCATTTGACTCAGATTTTACTTCCAGCCCAAAAGTGAATAAACGTGTGCAATGGTGTAGCTGTTTTATAATGGACATATCTCAATGACTACTGCACCAAATCACATGACCCTGGGACCATTTTGTAGCCAAGAGCGAGTACTACCACCCACCTCACCAAGGCTAAGCATGATTCCCATGCCTCATGGCGCTACACTGGACTTAGTACAAAACAGCCAAACATTGCACACGTTTTTTCACTCACTGTACAATAATATAATTTTGTTCATGCCAAATCCATACATATACACTTGGAACTTTTGGGCAGAGAATGAACCTTACCCATGTTTTGTACCAGCCACTGCTGGAGGGTTCGAGGGATAAAGTTAGGCTGAGTTTGAAAAAATACCTACCAAATATTCACAAACACACCCCTGTAGGATGCCATCCCTCATACCCTCCAGCAAGGATGGGTAGGAGCCTGGATTGTACTATCCCGTATAATGCCTGTGGTTCCCACAATGAACAAATGAGGTATAGGTATATCACATACCAACGATACCATTACCCGGACAACCTTCTTGTGTGACCCATATAGTGTCCAAAATGACCCAGAGAAGAGGGTAGGGCAAAGCATGCACCACCGTCTTGGCTGGACATATCCAACACCTTACACAGAAAACCTATCGGGTGTCACATATCAATATCTGCAAGGAAAAGTTAGTGCCGAACTTGGGAGCCTCAGCAGCCCGTCTGGTGAAGGATGGTAAACCTCCACCGACAGCACATGGTATGCAAGGATAAAAATCATCGTACCTATCACACGAGGATGCCAGTATCATGATAGAAGCTTGGATGGATCTATTGTGTGTTGCTCAACAGTCAAAAAACCGTGTCATGGATAGAAGGACAGTCTGGAAGTTGGCAAAGAAGGCACATGCAACTGAAGAAGCAAACCAAGAGGTTCGGTATCTTCTAGGAACACAAGAATATCAGTCGTTCAAAGTCATAATCCTGGACCAAAGGCTCGGGAGATGACAATCATTCCCTCTCAACTGCTTTTTGGGGCGGCGTCGTAAGCACGAATCTTAAGGACTTTTGTTATAGCTTGGCTAAGTGAGTAGTCTACCATACGACAGTCAGTGACACCTGCAATGCTTTGCACCAACTGCGATCCGCGGAGGTCAGGCGTCAGGGTTGCAATGCTCCCCTATCCTAATATACTCAAATAGAAGACATGATGAATGGGTGATATCTGAAATGATTAAAGACCGTGCGCACTGGTGCATGAGACGCGGCTGGATTTGTTGATCCGATTAAGGACAGTTTACATAAACCTCACTCGGGTGCTTAGTGTATTTTTCTACACGTACGTACCGAGACGAAAACAACGGCAGATCTGAAATACAGACTATGGCCTTAGCTTGTGACGAAAGGCTGCAGCACTCAAGTGGCGAAGTAATCGAAATGACCTCACTTCCGACCCCAGTGACGCGCCAGCACTCTGGCAAATATGAATCCTAAAGAAATTCAGGGCGCTGAATAGAATGGGGAAAAGATCGACTCACTAATCCACGTCATGCGTACACGTGTCCTCCTCAACGCCTGTGCCTCTGTCAAGGCAGTGTCGAGTTGAGTCTTCACTTGGGCAAATTCTTTCCAGAGGCCTTGTGCGGCCTTTTGGTCTGCTCTCTCGCCCCCAGCTCGAATTCTTCGAAGGATCTCTTTCCGCCTCGCTTCAAGTTCTTCCAAGAGAGAATACAACTCCTTCCCAGCAGTTGTCTCCCACAGTTCCGATTTCATGTTCGAAATCCCTTCCCGCAATCGAAGCTCTTCTTGCTCCATTGTTCGTCGTACATTAGTTCGAAGTAGTTGCATGGCCGAATCTTGAGTGTTCAGATATTTAAACGTTGTACTTCCTCGCAAAATCATCATCTTCCAGTAAGTTTCCTCCAGTTCCTTTAACTTCTCCTGACCAACGTCGTCTTCCTCTTCATCCCACATCGTGGTGACCAGGGTAACCCTGGACATATCATTTTCCCCAAACAATTTCTGAAAGTCTCGAAGGATCCTCATTGGGGTCCTGGCTGGAACACGGTTGTCTGATATGCGATGGAAATAAAGAACAGCCGAAAGTATGGGCTTTGTCTCGTAT
This sequence comes from Pisolithus thermaeus, assembly GCA_024663475.1. Taxonomy (NCBI): domain Eukaryota; kingdom Fungi; phylum Basidiomycota; class Agaricomycetes; order Boletales; family Pisolithaceae; genus Pisolithus; species Pisolithus thermaeus. The sequence continues at coordinate 220,937 of JANFAF010000110.1, forward strand.
CTTGACAGATGGGTGGGATTCATAAAGGACACAGTCGAAATGTGTGAAACACTTACGTGCTATCTAGCCAGTTTAAAATCATTTCTGGGACCTCCAATTCTGACTGGCTCGTATCATTGTAGCCAGGGGTGTCTGCCAGAATGACATTAAATCCCTCAATTGCATACCTGGTGACCCTGATCTCGCTTGTGCAGGAAGTCAAGTTGTGTCCCACACTATCGCCTGCATCCCCGGTGACTTTGTTAATGAACTGCGTCCAGTTGAGCATTTTGGAGTAGTACGTAGTCCCAAAAATTCTCACCGAACTCTTCCCAGTACCAGTTGGGCCTACCAACCTGGCAACCAAGATGGATAAATGAGAGGACACTAAGACACGGTTTTCATACTCACACAATTACAATGTCTCTTATGCCTGCCCGATCCATGTCCTCGGCTTCCCTTTGTAGCTGGACCTCTGCTAGCTTTTTCTCCCATTGCACGACGGCATCGAGCAATTGCATAGCGGAATCTCGAGTGTCCAGATGCCTCAGTATTGTGTACCCTTGCAATATTGCTCCCCGACGTTCAAGTTCTGTCAGCTTGTCTTCGCCATCCTCCGGGTCCTTCACTTCATCCCACATCGTAGTAACAAAGAAAACCTTGGTCACGACATCCTTCCCCCACAACCCTTGGAGTACCTCAATAACCTTCTGCGGACGCCCAACCACATGGTCGTGTAATACGGGCTGAAAGTAAAGAATGATCGAAGGCTTTGTTCCTATTCCGTATCTGAATGGATGCACAGAATGTTCACAATAGTCATAAAATAGCAATATAGCGAACACTTACTTTTCGTTAAGCCGGATGGAAACCTCTCCCAAGATCGCGACGGTGGACTGTCTTTCGCCGTCGAGCCCCGGAGTGTCCACCAGATCCACACAGGATCCATCAGAAGCATATCCCTCGATGAGTGTAACCTCTTTTGTACCAGAATTGAGGTCATGTCCTACAGCCCTGTCCATATTCTCCGTGACTCTGTCAATGAACTATACCGGTTTGAGTAACGTCCAATAAACATTTCGCGAGGAGCTGACCGAACTTTTCCCGGCACCAAGCGTGCCCAATATTAACCTGGAAATTGAAACGTGCGACTGAGAAGATGCTATGAAAAGGGTCATCTTACTTACACGATTATGACATCCTTTGTACTCCCTTGTCCCGGCTCTAATTTTTCAGATCTGTATTCCAATGTATCAGTCAGCGATGTCCGTAAAATGTCTTGAGAGCGGGCGTTCTGTGCCAAGGGAAGCACCCGTCCAGAGTCTGACATTGATTGGTCATCGCTTTCATGCACCGACGCAGTAGCTGTTGGTATGAGACTCTCTAACGGTTTGATCAGCACACACCTGTGGTACAACTCTGGCATGGCTAAAGGCTACTCGAATGTGCGGGATCGGGTTCGGATGTTTGAATAAACCGAGATTATGCTAAAGCTATCGAGGCTGTTGAGACCTGCTGGGGATGAAGTAGGGGGGTACGAATGACAACTTTATCGAATGCCCGCACCGTGCTCAGTGGTCGTACTGATTGGGATTGTTGCAGGCTCGCAACGTTTTTGCTTGTCATTCCGGATTTCCGATACCCCAAGCCTCAATACCCACTGGGGCCTTCCCATTTTCAACTCTGCTTTGGTGGATTATGGTACGCACCGCACGGTCCACAACAAAGAATAGCAAAAACATCAGCGCTCTGCATCACCTCTTTCAAATGATATGGAATGTACTCTCTAGCCAAACGGAAGACTCGATTTACCCACATCCATCTTCGTCGTCGATATCCGCCCCAACTAATATCTGGAAATGATCGAGGAATGTCGACGTAGGGTGGTCTGCAACTTTTTGGCCATGACTATCTCAGTTAGTTTCAGATCCGTAGACGAAGGTTATAAGGAAGACGGTGGTCTGGCAACCATTGTCACTCATCAGGAATGTGGTGTACAGGGCTCCCTCGACAGGACCGGCCGTTCGCCCCAGAATTAATTCTCTCCCGACGGACCATGCTATCATCTACATGGAGTCGCAGACGTCGCTAAGACAGCCATGACGAGCCATGTGAGGGCAGCACTCTCGCAGATACTAGGTACTTTTCTAGCCCCAGCCGCCAGTCAAGAACTGAAGGTCATCTTTGCATGTGTTCTGTAGCCTTAGCCTTTCCCATTGCAGCTTGAGGGCTTGAGAGAAGGAGAATGGTAACGTTATACTCCACGTAGTATCCGACTATACAATCACTCGCTGGTTCGCTGAAAGCCTAACATGCGCGATCACTATGCCCAGTGTCTGTTGATAGCATACCCGAAAACCGGAAACCAGTTGCAGGTCGGGAGTGAAGGATGGATCAGAGAGTTGTAGGTGGTAATGTAATTCCCGAGTCCATCATTCCATGATTTGAAAGCTCGGTGACGATCTTCCTGTTCTTGGACTCTGGAGCATCATGTACACCGCCAACCATACCTCAGTAACCCTTCCGGACGTGCAAGTTGGTGGGCTCATTGTATGTAGATATACATACATATACAGGTCCATTTCCAAAACAAATACAATACACGGTTGCCAAAAATCAAGAGGGTTAAGTGGAGTATGTAGACGAAGGAGTACAGCTTCATGATGGAAGGTCGTCAACTATCACGGAATCTTCACCCATGATAAGACATTGATTCACGATCAGGACTTGTCACGCGAGCGTATTCAAGGAGTAGCCTAGAAACGAGAATATGAGCGATCAAAAAGCCTTGGTACATACTCTAGAAAACAGTGGAAAGAGAGGGCGGCGAAGTAGCTGGCTGACCTGTAAAGGTATGCGCTCATATCTTCTTTCCGCCAGAACCTTCGACTCCAATCCTTGCCCGCTGCAGCAATCTTAGCGGCAGCATCATCATGAACACGAAAGAAGGCTACGGCGTCGTACAGGTCGGAGTACGTAGCTTGGATCGGGATGTAGTGCACCCACTCTGCAATGCGCGATGTATACCTGACGGACAAATAGGTCAGAAGGAAGGTATTAAATGGGCTCTTATACGAACCACTCGGGGTATATGGTTGCCTTGAAGATGAGCGCGTTGCTTGTTATGAGTCTCTTGAAGCGTCCAGACCACCCATTTCCATCCACCTAATAACCATGTTCTCAGCCCGTGCGGAAACGGGTCGCAGAAAGTATACCGACGTCAATTATGAATTTGTATCGACCCTCTACCTTTCTGTTTTGCACTCTCCGAAACTCGAACATCTCTCCCAATATTCGACATGTCCCAGCTTGCTCTTCGCAAGAAAGTGGTCTATCCACGTATGCCACGTCCATCCACGCCGGATTCACTCGCGCAATAGGCACCTGTGCCGCTTCCCCTACAGGAACCGATGCGTCCGCGGGAACATCCAAAATGCTAACATTGCCCTCCATTATATTCGTCAGAGCAACCAACCGCTGTCGATGAGAATGCACCCAGAGTGAACTTGGCGATGCATATATGCCCGTCGTCCTACCCCTCCAACCAAGACGCTCGTCGACTTTCTGGGACCATGGGACATCTCCTGCAACTTCGGCATCTTCACCAGACGTCCAGTCGTAGGGTATGGGTGGTCGAATGTCATGATGGAGAAGTGTGGCGCTATGGGAGAAACAGGGGACGAGGGTGTGTTGCGGGTAGGGGCCTCGGTCGTGGGAGAGAAATTGTCCGTGGGTGACCTGGAGATCCTCGTGCTGGCACGGGTCCATAGCTAATCGATGTGTCGCAATAAATGTCTTTTGGGACTTCGGTATTACGAGGCTGGTTGAATCATGGGATGGGAGAGTGGGAGGGTTTAGCCGCGCTGGCGAGTCGGGCGAGCAACCCTGTACCCAACCTCGTTCTGTGATCGGGGGCAGCTGAGACTGTCTGACCACTAAAGCGAGTGTCAGTGAGCTCAGTTGGTCTGACTTAGTCAGATACACGCACTTGTCCCTCTCTTAGCGGCGTCCAGGGCCATCTGTTTGATCCTCCAATCGGTATGCATAGTGGGAGTGTCATGGGGATAAAATGGAATACGCATAGGTGGAAGGTCGCTACCAAACTCCCGCGTTAAGTCGATGATGGCTGTGACACGCTCACGAAATGAGTTGTCAGCTCCAGCGAACGTCGAATAAACGATCTCCAGCCCACGGTTCGATGACATTTTTGCAAGCGTAAACATGGAGTCTCTCGTCTCCGCTTCTTCCACTGACCTAGCGATGTCTGCGGGGTCCAATCCCCAGTACGGCTGGATATCGTGATATATCTCGTCATACTCATCTGGAAGTTGAACATCGTGCTTGATGACGAAGTCCCACCTGTATGAGCAATAAGAAGTCGTCCTGGGAAGAGTCCACGACTGCCAGAATATTCCTTACCATTTGTCAAAACCGAGCGGTGGCGGGCGGCCGTATCGACGCCTGTACTCTGCGACAGCCTCCGCAAGCGTCTTACTTGCCCGTGCAAGTTTCCTATTCCACTCATCCTCCGCATTCTGCATGAGCTCGAAAATAGGGTGAGGCCCGTTTGGATTAACGACCAGCAGGCCATCGGAGGTGTATGCATGTCCCTCGAGAGACAAAGTCTTGGGGGGATGGATATCACATTTAACGCGTGATGGACAGGATTGGAGTATGGAGACGTGTTGAACAAACAATTTCGGATGTCGCGTTCGGAACAACCGGTAGGCGAGTACAGCGACGAGGACAATCCACAAGACGAGCTTTACGCTCCTGGGCATCCAGTTCCTTCGTCGTCTGGCCATATTGCTCGCTACCAGATGATATGTTACGAGGTCAATACCAGTCCAAGGCACCTGACGGCGGCAGCCCGGGTGCAGGATGTGGGAAAGGCGTATTCCGCTCACCTAGACGCTGCATGTTATCAAATCATTTCCGTTGAGCCGCGTGTGTGAGGGTCATCGATCATCTTTGGACACCGGATTACTTCGTTGATTGGGAACTTGGCCAGGTCTAGCGATGGGAGGAAACGCGGGCGGTTATCAGATGTCAGATCACCACGCTTGTCCGTAAAAGAAAGGCATTTACACGGCCATGTGTGCCTCCTTCAAGGAGTTCGCAAGACCAGAGCATGAGCTAGGCTCCTGTGAGACAGCGTTATGTAACAGTGCCTGGTGCCACTGAAGTACTGAACCTTGTCATGTCGGGCCATAAAGGTTATGTAAATCGCCAAGCTTCCGTTGTGTAGTCTCACATATTACTTTCGTCTCGTCACGGTCGGACAAGGATGGTAGATTACCCGTCCACCTCAAGGCTTCAGCGAGGACTAACAGAAACTCCGATATACCCCTGTCTTCATCATTCAGCCATGAAGGAGCTTGGCACTCAGGCGTGCAAAACTCATCTCAAGCATCACATTTGCCAATGTGCCTACCTAGTCAGCTGTTCCAAGTACATGATAAGTAACCGTCCGTAGATCAAAAGTTTGCTACTTGGAGAATATCCTACTAAAAAGACCAAGCTTGGGACCTGGTCTGACCTCGTCCACGTACTTGACTCTTACCCTCCCATCTCTTGTCTCCGCCTTCAATTCATAGCCTTCCCACTGGGAGACGGAGTCGCACGTAGCTGGGAAGTCACCCACAAAAAATCGAGTCGTGTAGTCTGCAACACCGAGGGGTGTGCTGTTCTGTAACAGTTCATCTGAGAGTGTACAGCTCCCATCTCTGGATTTGAGTGTTACGGGGCCGTGGAATGAACGCGGTAACAAGACAGTTATTCGTCCACTCCTGGTGAATATGTCCAAGAAGAAAGGTTCGATGAGACCCATCGCATGCTAATCGTCATCGCGTCGGTCATCTATTCCCCCATTATAAGAACAGATCATCACACGCACCACTTTAACGGCAATGGAACCATCTCTTGAACTCACATGCAAAGTGGTTCGAGGTTTACGTATTTCAGAGCGTCCGTGATGACCCACCAACCAAACGTCGACGTCCACGCTTCCGTCGCGCGTATGAAGGTGCAAATTCTTCCGACCTCTTTCTACGTCGCCTTCGCCGAGGGGCGGAAGGTACGTTGACGGGACATGCATCGATGGATCGATAATGTAGGTTCCTTTAATCGAATTGTCCGTTTCGCTCACAGAAAGGTAATTCGTGGGGTTTCCTTTCGGTTTGGAGAGTCTGTCTGCAGCAGGTTGTGTACTCCTGAGCACCATGGTGTTCCCTGCGTGATCGTCATAGGCAGGAGGATGATCTTCAGTTGGATCGCTTTTCGAGACCTATTTATGAGCCTTCTCGTCAGTATTGACGATGTCCGAAGGATACAGAACTACTTGCAAAGGTATCTTTGCGATGGTGAGACTCCTCAGACACACTTCTACCGCCATTCTTTGTGTGGTCTTGCATCCGAGGGGGCCGTGAGGGTACTTACTTGGATGAGTCAACTGAAGCGGGGACAATATCAATGGAACACAAGTCACCTTCGAACTTTGAAGTTCGACGTACGTGCCGAGCGATGATGTGGCCGCGCAAAGATCTCAGACGCTGCACCTGCCAACCAGTGACTGCGGAAGCATGAGGACCTGTCACCAAGCACTGGTTCGAAACGCAGCTGGATTCGTGGATGGCGATGTTTTCCTTTCATAGACCGACAAGGCAACACATGTGCATGGCGGGTCCAGCCTCCGTTGATGGCGGTCACATATTCCTCTTTTGGAGGTGGCCGCTGTCCACTTACTATCTTCAGCATCCACGCGGTAGGCGGATCGACCACGACCACAACGTCGCGTCTCGTCCGGCGAGTCTCAGATTCGAGTTGACCAGAATGGGGATCGCTTGGAACAACTTGCGGTTGCACGTGTGTGCTTTGCTGTGTACCCGTGAGACCTGACGCAGACGGGCGTCAAGTTGGGTCGTGCAACCAGCGTCTGATACCCTTTCTGCCGCACTCTCTACCCACCCATGGACATAGCGGGGCCATCCCAACCCCGCCGCAGAGGTTCGACGACATCGAACAGGCCACAAAGCACATATGAAGATGACCTCCTTCAAATCTTGGCCGGGCTGGGTCCGGAAGGTACTGACCAATTTCGAGAGTATTATGATCGTAGAAATCGTCAAGGTCGACAAATGACGGACCATGAGGTTGCTATGAGCATGTTCCTACAGGATGCGAGAGATTTGGAAGCTATTGAGGAGGATAGAGCGCTTGCTCTTGAGTTGGCCCAGCACCTCCATCTTGAGGACGAGGTAAATACCCCAGTGATAAGAGGGACTGTTCCCGGCAGGCCAAATCTTCCGCGGTGAGTATATATGAAGGGTTGGTTGCTGGTCTCATGGAGGTTGAATAGACCACGGAATACCCCAACAGCGGCTGTGAACCCCACTAGACCCAGAAGTAATGCGTATGCATTATTATCTCTAGTTCAGAGATAATCGTCAACTGACATCTTTCACACTCCTAGTACCCACGGAACGCAGACGTGGGGTGGTTGGTTCGCTACCGTATTCAACGGATTGTTCGGCACCCCTCAAACAAGTACGAGTATGAGGGCACCAGCTACACCTGTGGCCCGTTTCCAACAGGACTCACCACCGACCGCAACATCTACACGGTCAGACGGTTTTTCCAGAGTAGGTATACGTACTAGTACTCACGCTAAAATCCACACTATAGGCCAACAGGACATGTCTGCGTAATCTGCCAGGACCCGATTCACGGATCTGAAATTCAAGCGCCCTGTGGTCACCACTATGATATCCCATGCATTACCGATCTCTTTCAGTCTTCCATGCGTGATGAAAGTCTGTACCCTCCTCGGTGTTGCAGGCAAAATATCCCTTTCTCCCAAGTTCAGCCTCACCTCTCACGTAATCTTGTGACACAATTCCAAGAGAAGAGCAGGGAGCTCGGTACTCTCAAACGGGTGTACTGTGCTCGACAAACATGTAGTCGTTTCTTAGGTCCCCTCACCGAAACTCTATTCGGGGTGACGGTCTATGACTGTTCCGCTCCAAACTGCGGTACCCGAACGTGCGCAAGTTGTCGAGGGCAATACGACGGGTGGATGCATACATGTCAACGAGATCAAGGTGCCGAACATGTTCTGAATCTCGGCCGTACGGAAGGCTGGGCGCGGTGCCCAGGCTGCTCACAGCTAATCGAGCTTAACATGGGTTGTTATCACATGACATGTCGGTGCAGGACGGAGTTTTGCTACTTGTGCAGGGCGAGGTGGAAGACCTGTGGATGCCCTCAGTGGGATGAGCGCCGACTAATTGCTGTAGCGGAGCAGAGAGTCGACGCGCAACTCGGTGTGGGTGGACATCATCGTTTGCCCAATGTTCAGCAGGCTGGACTCGTTGATCCCCTTCAGCCAGTTCAGCCGAGACCTCCAAACAATCTGGTCGTGCAACCCAGAGCTCAGCCCGTTCAACCAAGGGCTCTTCATACCGTGCCAGCAGTCCGAACTCCTGTCGCCACACCAGCCACCCGCCCGATAGTTCCTCCTCGGACACCAGCCACTCCACGGCAAGTTCTGCCTACACCACCAGTTCAACTGAGAGCTCCCTCGATTAATTCCCTAACTGTTGATATAACCCCGCGCCGTACCCAAACACAGACTCAGCGTCTCACCGTTGTCCAATCTTCGGCAGTACCAAGTCAGCACCAGCCTCATGCACGATCGCATCTTCAGGTTGCCGGGACTGCTCAGTCGGCTGAGACATCGACCAATGGCCGCTCATGTGTTCGTCCCGCGGTACCTTTAAAATTCGCATCCGTGCCATAGATAATGACTTCCTCACAGCCTAGTCCTGCCGTACCTCCAAAACCGGCAAGTTTGACACCAATGAGATCGTTAGGCAGTTGGTCAAGCACGCGAGAACAAGATAATTCGCGTAAGACGATGAGACCTCGACACAATCAAGATACCGATCAACCAAGTACGTGATCCTGGGCCTCGTTCGAGTCACCCCCTAGGTTTAAGCTTAGATTCTGCTACCAGGTACTCATACTAGGACTATGGACCCAAGTTCGACCTTAAGGTCGAACGTCGGCACGCAGAATGACACTACTCGCCAACGTATGATTCGCGAAATGGCAGAACGTCTGCGTGTCGACCACGACTGCCAGCACACCTGGAAGTATCGCCATGGAGGAGGGAGCTGTGAGAACTGTCATCATGCATTGCCGTTATATCTGTTTGTGAATACGTTGTTTCTGCACGTGAAGAATTGTTGCTGATCGTTCCCGACGTCTTCTATCTTCTTTCTTCGCGGCTGTTGTCTCTCCCCTTACCTGTCTCCCTCGATCGTCTAGAGGTGTTTTGGGTGTGCGATGTTGGTGTGTAATCGGTGTCGCAGGAACAGGTTGTAGGGGATCGTGTCGGTAACGCTTCGACCGCATTTTGAAAATGGGTGGGCTCCGACAGCTAGTGGAAAAGCGTCCTGGGAGCCAGCTGGTCGAATTCGTGGTGTATTGTTTCTTGTGGATTCAGTGATGAGAAGGAGAACTTTGTGTGCAGTAGTGCGGGATGGGGAGCTTGTTGCAATAACGGTCTCTCTCGCAATGCTTGTTTGTAAAAGACTCGTTTTCGATGCTGTCTATCTATCTTGTCCAATTTCAACTGTCGTTGCGCATCACACGATGTCGCAGTGAACCGAATAGCTACATACTATGGTGTGTGAACACGGAAAGAACATTTTGTACACAGTACCGAGGAAAAAGCATTCGGTAAGTAAGAGAGTTCTTCATGACGAGCATGACCTATACGATCTCCGGGATCAGCACTTGGCTGTCTAAGATACTGTTCAGATCCCAAGGGGGGCAGTAATCAAACAATCGCTCACAATTCTCTTGTACTCGTTGAGGCAGTTTTTTCGAGTAGAAGTACATTGAATGGTTGCCTCAGCTGTTCCAGTAACTCCCACACAACATCATCGCCACTACCAATCTGCACTGGGAGTGCTTTTGGATGCTAAGGACGAAGAACATATGTACCGGCGCCCTCATCAAGGTTAAGCGACAGTGTGACCTAGAGGGAATTCATCCGTGATGCACGGATCTCATATGCGAAATGTGAGGGTTAGTCGAGGACCCTTGTAGTCTGACCGCGGTGATCTGGCGGATGATTGAGGGTAATATAAGCTTGTTGTTGACAAATCAGGCGCGTGTTAGCCTCGCGAGTTTGCTCTACGGTTTGGGGATCCGTTCAGGTTCTGGATCATCGCGTCTGGCGGGCTGGAAGCGGGGTATCATCTGGTATGACACGAGGTCGGCAGAAAAGCAACTATTGAAGACGATGTCTCCCCAACTCAATCCAGGACTAAGACGTCTCTCGAACCCGATATGATTTCCGCGAGAGGCATTTGAGTGCATGATCCACAGTCTCCATAGAAGATTGGCAAGTGAACCTAGAAGATTCCAAAAAGGGAATAGGCAATATCTTCTGGTCGAGTGGTACTACGGCGTGACGCCAAGTGAATGTTTTCGACAGCACTGGTACCCTTGATGCGGATATATGTACTGGGACGAGACCGGCTAAGTCCTGTATAGCCACGCCTTGTCCCTCCACAGATATCCCGGAAACGCTGGTATTTCAGCTTGTTTTGAATAGGGTATGATAGCGGCTCGACGTACCATACACATTCGGATATACTGTAGCTCCCTTCAACCCTCGTTATTCAAGATTCTTGCGACATATTTCAGCCGGAAACTGGATCAGTGATGATGGTCGATGATCGATGAAAACTGAAGGTGTATCACGACTTGTGTTAAAACTGCAGTACACACGACTACACGCCGTCCCTTGCTGCGGCCCTCCACTTTGTTGGCCCAAAGATGGGCGTCTGGGTGATGGATATCGTCCGCTTTCTTGAGCTCAACGATACGAAGAATCCACGTATGCGAGGCCGTATGAGAGTCCGTGTCTCGTTAGTGGCTGAGGGGATTTGTCTGAGCGAGGGACATATACATGAACAGACCGAAACTGGGTGCGATTTATTGCTACCATATCTTGGTAAATTGATTCCACGGCATCAGCAAGGCCTTTTCGCGGAATTTCTTCTGCATATTTTGCGTGCACAGACAAGAGCCGAAGCAGGGCCAAATACCAAAAGTCCTGACCTTCAAAGGCTTCCTGTCACATACCCGTAATGACAAGGACAGGAAAAAAGGGTAGTGGAGCGAACACTTCGGAGATGATCCAGTTCGAATACATGTGACGTTGATACGAGACGATTCGCTACCCTCTTTTGAGCTGCCAACGAATCATTGCAAGAATATCAATTGCAAATCCATAGGAAAAGTGGATGCGCACCTTGTAGCAGATTTTTGGAGTGAGCCAGGTGTAAAAATGACGCCAGATATTCACGTGTGGTGCTTCTCGGCGTAGTACATGTCGCTCTGCGGAGGCACTCCCATCATTTCTGTTCTGATTATGCGCAGCCTATGGACTGCGTTAGATTTTGGAAGGTGGAACCAACGCACGCTTGACTGGTTTTCATTTCCGCCGGAAGCTACGCATCCGATCCCTGCCCCAGAGCTCTTACCCCTTGTCCCAGGTGACATGCGATGCTATGTATGTAAATCGGACTGTACATGCGATGACCAATCACTCGCATGCTCTTTTGTCTAACTGTTCGCACACTCCACAAGAATTATCGGGTTTAGAAACCTTGCAAGCAAGGTAGCTTTAAAGACAGCTGTAACTACTCTGAGCACCATTGTTAAGATGTACCCGATAGCTATGCTATGTAGCAAATCGATCTCCCTGATGACTAAGTCTATCTGATTGTCCAGCGAACCTCTCGCCTCCTAAAAATCAACTCGAATAAAAGTACTTCACCCGTTCACTCACTTCAACCCCTTCCGAAGAACCTCCTCCAACCTTCTCCCTAACTCCCCACCTCTCCCTCCGCATATATCACCAGTACTAACCAGCGTCTGTTCCCTCTCCCTTTCTTTCTTCAAAATAAACATTCCGGCTTGACGTCGGTGAACACGAAGCGCGGCAGAGGGGGTTGTGGGGCGGAGTGGAGGGTCTTTGGCCGGTGCTGGTGGCACGGATGTCGGGTGGTATGAAGTCGCCTGTGGTGAGGTCGTCGGCGGGCTGGTCGAACATGCAGGTTGAGTGGTCAATGGCAGTGGCGGTGACGAGTTTACCACCATGCATGCTCTGGGTTCACTGCCATTCACCATCTCCTTTGATTCCATATCATCGCATCCACATCCCTCCCTATCACTCTCCTGATTTCCGGAAATCACCTCGTCATCACACCTCCATCCCTTCTCCACTTCACACCAACAGCCTTCCGCAAACCAATCCTTCTCCGTATCTTCAGGTCCCAAAATACTCTCTACAAGACCTTCTTCCCATCCATCCCATTCAACACAGCGATGGGCGTATCGGAGCCGAGTGCCCCAAGATTCGAAATGGAGCCAAGAAGAGGCTACAGTGGAGAGGGAGTGTGAAGTAGAAGGATTTTGCACGTTGGATGCATGCTGTGAGTACGACGTTGATGTGGTCCACGCGCAAGAGCCCGATGTATTTGGTACCATGCCTACGTAGTCCGTAGCCATCTCCATGACAACCTCCCTAAACAACTTCGCAGTAAACGGGCTCGACTCAATGAAAGCTGGGAGATGCGCACATGCCCAGAGTGGTCGAGTTGTCGTAGATTCCCAATCTATAACACAGGTCTGCGTGGTGATTGATGCACATGGATTAGCGCGAGGAAGGTGGTACAGGACGAGAGTATCGTCACGTCGAACCGTGCAATCAGAAGTAATTGTCGCTGAGCGTCACGAGCATGAGATAGATGAGACGAGACGAACTCACAACCTGCGCGTGATCCTTCTCGTCAACGAAAATGTTCTCCAAACTTAAATCGTGACAGTCTAGTCCGAACTCTTCTTTCCTTCCAGCTGCGTCCTTAGCCTCATGGCCACTTTTGCCAGGAGATGCAAGTCCATCCTTACCTTCACCGGACAGCGTATACCCACTTCCTTGGCACGCCCCTAGTCTCTCCATCAAATTTACCCACCTGCCCATCTCTCTCCTTACCTCACCTTCTCGTCTCTTAATATGTGCCACCAAAAAAGTCCCCCTCTGCATTCTCCTGTAGTCCCGATACATGTTCGCGCCCACGCAGTCCTCCTCCTCCTCACTTTCCTGTGCATCCCATTCATCGCTCTCGTCACTCTCCGCATCATCCGGGAACGCAAGGAGGTGGTGGTGCCGCGAGCTGTGGATCGTATCCGGGTCGAGGTGCAAACGGTGAGATGCTGAGCGCCCGTTGGACTCAGCGATGACGGCATTTATTTCGCGGCTGGCACAAGATTTGAGGTAGGCGGAAGTGCTGGGCCAGGGTCCGCGGTCAATCTCAGAGGGGTGAGAGACGAAACCACGGTTCGAGCCGAAGAAGGGCCAAGAGATGATTGGACCGACGTGATAGGTGTTCTGGGTAGGAAACGAGGACGACACTGAAGAGACCAACATAGAAGAAGGTGTGGGAAGTGAAGACGAATTTGGGGATTGTGCGGACGAAGCGGTTGTATGATGAGTGGCCCTAAGTGGTGTATCATGCGACAGGAGTGGCATAAATTGGAACCCTTTGAGGACAGGTCGCGTCGGTATCGACGTATGCCCAGACGACGTTAACGCAGAGGATGATGACGAATGCGATGTAACGGCAGTTGATGGAGCCGACGACTGAGATGCTGTGGCATAGGGTAACGAGCCGAAATAGAGCGATCCGATGTGGGAGAAACGTTGTGCGAAAAGTGGGAGTATGATGGATGCGAGGTTCGCAAATAGGGACTTGAGTTGTTCGTTTGACATGGCACAGTATACCTGAGAAAGGGGTATTCCTGTTGCCTTTGCACGCGAATCAGAGCCCAATTCGAAGAAGGCGGTGACGGGAAGGGTAAGACTGACCTTCGACATGAGAATATACTCCCCGCCTAATCTGTTATACGGATTCGAGTCATAATGGTAGACGTCTGGAACGGGTATGGATGTCCTGTCGCGGAGGTATTGCATTGTTGCAATTTCAGATTCGGTCTTGAAGCGAGGCATGAACCTGCGCGCGACACGTGCAATGAGGAGACGGGTATCAACAAGTGTGATAAGGTATGCCTGCAGGGACATCAGCACGACGGTTGGTGCAGCGAGCACTCGGTCTGTCGGAATACGTACCTTGTGAAACGTGCCTAGGGCAGCCAACGTTAAATGGCACCCGCAACACCATACGAAGTCGACGCACCTGAACTAAGGAAGGTGATTCGCCCAACTTGAGCATGGGCATATTCTCGTACGATTTCTCTGAGGACGCGTCTGTCGACGTGAAATGGTTGGCTTGGTGTGTGCACCGCGACAGAGTCAGCATCCGCTTCTCTCTGACGATCTACGAGTTCCTCTGCATCGCTCCAACGAATGGGGGTGTAACTGGCTGGAGGTGATGGAAGTGGGACGGTACCTGGGAGAGGTTGCATTCCTCCTAGTGAGAGACGTGGAGAGGTGGATGCCGACGATAGGAGATGTTGGGATGTATTAAGGGCGTAATGCGACAACACCACAGCGGGCATCTGTCGTCGTTGTCGACGTTTGCTCTGCTATGGAACTATGTATATACCACTACCTGGGCTATAACCCTGACCCCGATCAGTGTGGTCCCAGTCTTATCGCCACCAGAAATGGTATGGGCCGCAGACAACATCAACAGCCACTCATTCATATGGTCCGAGTTCCGTCCGAATCCGCAGACTCGATAGCAACGACACACGTGCAGAGGTGGGTATACGCGTCTTGGATGGCAGTCCCAAATCGCGGCCTTTGTACGACAACTGGCATGTACTATAGTTGGGCGTACACATTTTCCAGCGAGGGAATAATACCTCCAGTTATCTTTACGGGTACCCTGGGTCCAGCTCTGTCCTGTGCAATATCCCGAAGCGTCGCTCCACTAGTTGATGACCCACAACTTTTTCATCTCGTCAAGTCCGGTTTCCTGGCGGCTGTGTCTCGCGCTATGCCGTTATATTTTTAGGTGCGTCAATTACTAATGCTGGTTTGAACGTGCTGGACTCAGTACAATGTCCAAGAGTTTTGTGCTGGACATGATTTCAGGCTGGTGAAGTATGTCTTTGATATCGCCAGGGTTAGTTCTATCTCACGATGCCCTATGGTTGTTCTGCGATTCACCAGAATTCTGACACTTGGGTCCTACAGCACCCGATTCATTCAGAATCCCTATCAGTTATGAACTACCAACTGAGGTGGACGTTTTACCAAGCAGTCAGAAACACCCTGCGCTATGTCAGTTCACTCCTTTCGAATGAAGATGGCCTGAAAGATGGTAGGAAACACTTATAACCTACTTTGATCCGCTTCTGATCAACAGTTACACAGCAGCCGACTTCAGCGCCCGCATTTGTTGCAATGTTTCATCTAGCACGGCCTTCAAGTATGTCACATAGTTTCATTGGATCATGTCGTCCGTCGTTTTGTGGTTCCATATTAGGCATTTCTGCATAGTGTTGTTGCAGGTATCTGCGCCCATTTCCTGGCAATTTGGTCTAAACGAGAATACAACCTCCGCCCCGCATCACTCTCGCATAACTCCCTGTGCTTATCCACGGTTTCCTTCCGCAAACGCACTTCGTGTCGTTTCCTCCCAGTGAGTTGCAGGAGTAACAGTCCCAATGACCCCGTGTGTTTCCGATGACAACATGTACATAAGACAATCTGCTCTTTGTTACTCCATAACCCCTAAATGACTCGGAGGTTCTTCAGGGGAGTTCCCACCATGCGGTTATCACCTATGCGATGAAATAAGAACGCTTGACAGCAAGGTTGTCTTCGTATATCTCAGCCGCTTATGTACCACGGAAACAAAAGTCAAACGCGAGAAGACTCATATGGTTTGCCAAGTCAGGCGGAGATCGACTTTAGAGTAATATCTGTAGATGAGACGTCGAAGCTGGCAGAAGTATCCACTACAACCACTTTGGATTCCATCTCTACCGCACTGACTAGTCTTGACTTTATTGTATGAGAAGTCAACGAGTGACCCACTCCCTCGTCAGTCGCGGTAGCTTTGGCCAAGACTGGGTCCATCTAAGTCGTCTTGAAAACACCCAGTTATCTCACCAAACCTTTCCCAGCATCAGTAGGCCCCATTGCTCTGGAAGCCGAGGGAAATTAAAAGAAAAGCGAGAATTCAATACCATTCTACTCGCGCGATTATAACGTCTTCCGTGGTCGGCTCCTCTAGCTTAGCCACTTTGAGCTCACCATTGGGCATGTTGGGTGGCTCTTGCTCTGGTGACATAACCGTCTGCTGCCGATCAGTCGCTTGCTTCTGTGTTGTTAGTGAGTAACTGACACAGTTGGGCTCCAATTCCTTCGATGATGGTTTTTGGCTACCTATGCGGACTTTCTTCGGTGGGTCAGTGTGCGTTGTGTTGCGGTTCTGACACAGAGGTGAGTCAGGTTCACAAACACCGTGACGAGCGTCATCAAACACGGTAAAAGCTAAACACTGTGCTCCTGTACCCTTAGTAAGGTGAAACAACAACCATTGACGAATTACAGGCTCTAGCCCATGCAGGTGGCGGATTTAGGGTTACCTGGAACCTCGCTCTTGAGTCCCGGTGTTTGCAGTACATCCGACGTGCATTCCGACGCAAAAGTGAAGGTCAAGCACCTGTAAGCTTCTGGACAGTCGGTGCCAGGGCAATTCCTAGGTAAAACGTGGGGTCAAGGCGTTAGTATGGAGTTTCTGGGAGATAATTGGATAGTAGGCATTCAGCAATCGTGTTTGATAGGGGATCACGTGTCAGTCTGTGAGGTGCGGACGGTTTCGCCGTCAACTATGTCTTGTCTACCACTAACCTGCCGTCTGACACATTCCCTGGCCTGCAAACCCCTGCTGGAGAAGGCTCACCGTCAGCTACTTCGATAAGATTTGTGCATCGCTATGGGTCTGCAACAAATTCGCTAATCGGATGCCGCAATATTCGAAATGCTTGCAAAGAATAACATCCTGCTACGCAAAGACCTAGCAACAGATGTTTGCCAAGCAGACGTGCGAACACGGTCATAGACTAGAAGAACTCACATGACGTTGTGAGGTATTCGACGTTCTGTCAATAATTGTCCATGTCTAGGTACCTGGTACAAGACATGGAATGCTAGCTTGAAGATATAAGACATACACTCGTAAGCGATTGTATCCGGCGTAGTCAGGGGAACAAGGGTATCGAGGAAGGTTCTGAGTGCAGGGACAGTGGCCTACAGCTTCCAGCGAAACACACCTGTTCACTGAATCACCAAACGGGGGGATAGGAAGCACAACTTTGCTGGTATCAAAAAGACGTACCGACACGATTTATCACAGGAAGGCCACAATGTCAATGGGAGGAGTACGGAAAGCACCAGCAGACTTACACTGAAGTACATATATGCAATAAAACATGCTTGCGGGCGAGGAAAACCAGGTAACCGCCATGCTATTGTGGGATCGCAATCCACAAAAAAAAGTTTCCAGGCCTCCGGTTGGCAAGGGAGATGATTTGTTAACACTGGGCTTGCTAATAGTAATCGACACTGAGTCGTCACCGCATACGGAGCAACGCTGGCACGTTAGGATGGGGTTCGACTGCGCGTTTTGCGGTCTGATGTACATTTGCCGCTTGCGTGACTTAGCGAGAAATTGCCTTCGGAGACGCTGGCTGATAGGATATATCCACGCCATATGTATTACCAACTTGTCATCAGGCAGTGGGCTGCGGTTCCTGAAACGTTGGCATCGACGGATAACACTATCCGTATGAAAGAAGATGACCTTACCGAGTTTCTTAAACAGCTGACCACTAGTACCCTGAACCCATGAACGGATCACCTTGAATTCTATCAAATGGTGGACAGATGGATCCTGATCGTTCTACTGCTGAGTAGATGGATGCATCAAGGAACAGTGCCAGGCAGGTGATCAGGCTCCCCATACCGTGATTCTCGCAACAATCAACGACCTATGGGTCCAATCCAGTGGTGCCTGTCGGGGTTATCCTCCTTGAGAATGTTTGATCCCGCAAGAAACGAAAAGCAGCAGGTATGACAATTGCTGTAAGTTTCACGAGGGAAGCGGACGCCAAATTCACTCGGCATGCTGATTCATGGTCAACGTTCTGAGTCTCAGAGTGGGAAAGGCGAGCGAGTCAATGTGTGAAGATTAGTGACAACAACGTAGGGTGACACATGATGAAGCAGAGAGTTTTTCAAGAGGTAGCACGTGCCATTGGTGGGCTATGGCAAGAACATGCTGAGCTCCACGCAGGACCGTCAAGCACGAGCCTAGAGGTACCACAGTACTGCTGGTACGTAACTTATCCACCCGTCAGTGCTCAGCGTCTAACAGGAATCGATGCCAATATCGGGATATCCACTGCACGCTGCAGGGCACCGCACGTTGAGAAAGCCAGGATCTAATTCTCAGTTTTCTCACTTCGGAACTTCCGTATCTCAGCACATAGGTTGCAGCATTCACATACATCCTTCCGCAAATCAACGGTGATCCAGCACTAGTCACGTATGTTGCGCTCAGTTGCCTCAACTCTCAGGGCTGAGGGTAGCCCCGGCGTAATCCGAAGTCGTATTAACACCCAATACCGTTCTTAGTAGTCACACTGCCATGTGGCCATTATTATCGACTCGGTGTAACCTTTCTTCCCCAGTTCCTACTTTCACGAGTCACTCATGGATTCTAGCAGCTGTCATACATCAGACAGGTCTACAGACTCTGTTGGACAGATTTTCCTATTCTAGAAAGATGGCCGATGCATCACTGATGGATATGGTGGTGTTTTGAGTATACCAATACTATCTTCGATGGTGCGGTAACAATGATCTCGGAACATCTTCGAGTCCTTCTAACACACACTTCGTCGCGATCTCACTTTCCATTCGCATCACTCCAACTATGGCTTCGGTGGGCACATTATTACCGGTTTTCGCTCGAAGACCCCCAGTAACCAAACTGCAACACCCGGAATGCGACCTGGGTGTCAGCTATCACGTTGCTGAATCTGGCTCCTGGTTTTCCTAATGAAGGGTCCTGGTGGCAATGCCACTTCCCAGTGCTATGGTATAATATGTATCAGCCTTGGTAATTGGTCAATACTGCAAGTGATTGCGTTAATCTTCATTATACATACAGTTTGGGATGTCGAGAAAATACGTGGAAATAGTACGCTAGTGAAAGCTTCGTGCATACCAACCCGTAGTATACGACGGTGAAACTAGTCTGGAATGTGCAATGGGAATGTTATTTAAGACTCGGAGGCGCGCTGTGCAGGTTCTCTGGGGGTGCCGCAATTACAACTATCCTAACAGAAGATCGTAAGATGACAACCTCGAGACACAAAGAAAGGGATAGAACACCCACAATATCCAAGCTCTGCTTCAATGCTCCCAAGCTATCGTCCACCTCACGGAGGCCGGTTCTCAAGGAGGGCGTCGATTGTGGAATTTGCTGCAGAAGTTGTCGGGTACGGGTAAACGTGAGTAGCAAGTTTTTCACGCACACGGAGGACATCGCATACGAGCCGCATCGAGTTTGCACAGGCTGAAATAATACAAGCATCCATTGGCTGAAGGATTTGTCGTGCTTCAGATTGCCTTTGTGTAACATTCTGGACGATTCCTTGCACATCACTTATATGCCTAAGAGGTGAAAGACGGTCATTGACTTTTTTATGTGTGTGATCCGTGATCCTCTCACTTTCCAAAATCTTTGATTGCTACCTTTATATCAACCGGTAACCTTGCCTGTCTTGCACGCTCGGTGATTACATTAACCAGTAGCGTGGCTGTCTGCAAGACTTGAAAAATTGCGTGGTGCATTCCTGTCATGGTCTGGGGTATGACGGCATGAAGTCCTTCTTGGCACGATATTAACAACGAAAACTCGCCTCAATAGACAGAGCTATGCTCAGGGATGGAGATATCACGTCCTTGAGGAAGGGTATACGAACAAGTTCTGCCATGCCAAGTGCGGCTTGCAAAATTGGTATCACCCGAACCAAACTACCCTGGTAGCCCTCTGTGCTGCAAGCACCAGAACTGCTAAGGCTTGTTGTTCCCGTCCCAACAGACCGACTGTTGGAAGAGGTGTCAGAAGTGGTTGTAGCGGAACTCGTCGTAAGCATTGAAGATGATCTTCGAAGGTGCTTGCTATCCTGTGGGATCGGGCTAGGGGACCTCCTCCTACCATTCGTGAATCGCCCGAAAATCCTCTGGACACCTAACATAAGGCCAGTGAGAGTCACCATAACGGCTCTGCCAGCCGCTGTCCGGTGAAGTGGCACGTGTTCATCAACCATTTCTCGCTGGATTTGAAGTGGACGGCGTTGAACGGGTGGTGCCAAGGAGAGAGAGTTAATAATGCTCCAAGCTGACTCCATGGTGCCTTCGAAGCGATGCACGGTTGATCCCAAGTTGATCATGGACCACCAGAAGTCGGACTGCAGCTCCTTTTCACGTGCTGAGCCAACCTCTTCAGTTATTTCATCCCACATCGTGGTAACGAGGATAACATTCTTGAAGTTCTCCCTCCCACACAACTCCTTGAACATATTGTAGTTCCTTAATGGTGTCCTTGACACCCTATTATCTGAGATTCGGTGCAAATACAACACGCCGCTCAGCTTGATGTTCTTCTTGTAGCTGAAACATTGTCAGAATTGAGACCGCCAAAAAAATAAACTTGGTCGCCTACGTTGCATTCAACCAATGGGCAATTTGCCTCAGAATCTGAGCATCTGTCATGAACGTATCATCGAACCCGGGTGAATCAATCAAGACAATGTTGCGGATGCCATCGGAGTGAGGATATCGGACTGGGCGCATTTCCTTCGTATATGACATCAAATCGTGACCCACACCCACATCAGATCTTCCGACAGCACGGTCAACGAACTGGGTTGGTTTGATTTGAGTGAGCTTGTAGGCATGTATGGAATACTCACAGTGCTTTTCCCTGCGCCGGTAGGACCCATAACACTGGCATCGATCATTAGGGCTAGACGTCGATTTAGGAGGTTATGCAGACGTACGCGATGATGATATCATTCTCATCAATCGCAATTTCCCCAAGAGGAGACGTCGGGAGTGCACTTAGATCACTCGCATTATCGCTGCATTGACTTTTGGAGGCGGCTCCAGAAATGTTGGGGGGTATACGCAGCTTATTTACCCAGGTTTGGACATCCTGACCACAGTCTTTCGGTGGTGTATCACGAACATTTGCATACGTATCCCATTCAGGTATGTCGCTCAAAGGACTTGAGACATAAGTGATCTCCCCAAGAGCTGCGAATGGAGTAGACGAGGAGGAAGCATCGTCGGTATTCCTTAATAGAGTGCGAGATGGGGGTAAAGTCTATTTCCACTGTTATCCGGGAGGGTGCACGGAAGACAGCTGAATTTACCTTGAACAGCGACATTCTATATGATTTTGTAAATAGGGTAAGGGTCAAAGTAGGGTCGAGTAGGTCTTTGATATTTGGATGGTTGATATGCGCAAAAGTTTTGAAGGCTGATTTGCGCAATATAAACAATTTATACAAGATTTGACAAGGATGTAGGTAGTGTTGGTTTGGATCTTATATATTAGAATGGTCACATACAAGCAAAATGATGGTATGTCAGATTTGCGGAGAATGGAACAACAAAATGTGTATGTCTGTGATATTATATTTAAGGTGTGACATGAACATATATACAGAGAATGTGTCCCAAGGACACCATAATAGGATAGGAACAGTGAACATACAGTTAAAATGGCAGCATCATGAACATGGTATGAAGCACAGCCACCTACATGATGAAATAGTTGTAACATGTGATTGTGTATTGAAGTCGTGAATGTCTGAGGACATGAATACAAAGTACAAACAGTGACTGTTTATAAAATACGCAAATGGATATATCAAAAGATTTGCGCAGGTGGAACAGACAGGAAATGATTTCCACACATTGAAAGAAGGAACAAAATGAGAGAGAAAAAACATTGTATGACATGAAGTACACACGGTATATGTGAGATGTGTCGGAGAAAAGATAAGTGACATGTGACCGATGAAACAAAGACAAACATAGAAAGAAGAAAAAGCAGCATTATGTGATCAACCATCTGTCTTCTGTGTTCCAATACGACATCGAAATCTTCTTCGAAGCAAGGATTATGTTAGGAACCATGCTAGGATGATTTAAACCCAATACTAGGGTTTATCCAGTGGCTGGTGGTGGCACACACCCGCACTTGCAATGGGAGAGTGCAGCCAGGATGCCCACTTGCAACACCCAACTGGTCTGGGAGGGCGGCCAAGACGCTCCCTTGGTGACACACAACTAAATTCCCAGTGAGAGTACATGCTTGCAGTGCTGATGGAGGTGGCGGCCAGGACGCCCCCTGGTGGCACTCAACTAAAATCCAAATGTGACTTAGTGTCACACACTCAAAGTGCACTCTGAGTGGGCGTCCAAGACGCACCCTGGTGACACCCAACTACATTCTGAGTAATAGTACATGTGTGCAGTGTTGACAGAGGTGGCGGCCAGGACGCCCCTGGTGGCACCCCACTAAAATCCAAGTATGACTTGATATCACACTCTCAAAGTACAGTCAGAGAGGGCGTCCAAGACGCCCCCCAGTGACACCCAACTGAATTCCGAGTGATAGTACACACATGCAGTGTTGACAGAGTTGGCGGCCAGGATGCCCCCTGGTGGCACTCAACTAAAATCCAAGTATGACTTGACATCATACACTCAAAGTACAGTTGGAGTGGGCGTCCAAGATGCCCCCCAGTGACACCCAACTGAATTCCGAGTGATAGTACACACATGCAGTGTTGACAGAGTTGGCAGCCAGGACGCCCCCTGGTGGCACTCAACTAAAATCCAAGTATGACTTGACATCATACACTCAAAGTACAGTTGGAGTGGGCGTCCAAGATGCCCCCCAGTGACACCCAACTGAATTCCGAGTGATAGTACACACATGCAGTGTTGACAGAGTTGGCGGCCAGGACGCCCCCTGGTGGCACTCAACTAAAATCCAAGTATGACTTGACATCATACACTCAAAGTACAGTTGGAGTGGGCGTCCAAGACGCCCCCTGGTGACACCCAACTAAATTCTGAGTGATAGTACACACATGCAGTGTTGACAGAGTCAGCGGCCAGGATGCCCCCTTGTGGCACTCAACTAAAATCCAAGTATGACTTGACATCATACACTCAAAGTACAGTTGGAGTGGGCATCCAAGCCACCCCCCGGTGACACCCAACTGAATTCCGAGTGATAGTACACACATGCAGTGTTGACAGAGTTGGCGGCCGGGACGCCCCCTTGTGGCACTCAACTAAAATCCAAGTATGACTTGATATCATACACTCAAAGTACAGTCTGAGCGGGTGTCCAAGACGCCCCCCGGTGACACACAACTAAATTCTGAGTAATAGTACATGCACGCAGTGTTGATGGAGGTGGCAGCCAGGACGCCCCTGGTGGCACCCCACTAAAATCCAAATATGACTTGGTATCATACTCTCAAAGTACAGCCAGAGAGGGTGTCCAAGACGCCCCCCAGTGACACCCAACTGAATTCCAAGTGATAGTACACACATGCAGTGTTGACAGAGTTGGTGGCCAGGACGCCCCCTGGTGGCACCTGACTAAAATACAAGTATGACTTGGTATCGCACTCAAAGTACAGTCTGTAGAGGCCGTCCAGGACGCCCCCTGGTGACACCCAACTGAATTCCGAGTGATAGTACACACATGCAGTGTTGATGGAGTTGGCATCCAGGACGCCCCCTGGTGGCACTCAAACTAAAATCAAAGTATGACATGGTATCATACACCCAAAGTACAGTCTGAGTGGGCGTCCAAGACGCTCCCTGGTGACACCCAACCAACTAAATTCTGAGTAATAGTACATGCATGCAGTGTTGATGGAGGTGGCGGCCAGGATGCCCCCTTGTGGCACCCCACTAAAATCCAAGTATGACTTGGTATCACACACTCAAAGTACAGTCTGTAGAGGCTGTCCAGGACGCCCCCCGGTGACACCCAACTGAATTCCGAGTGATAGTACACACATGCAGTGTTGACAGAGTCTGCGGCCAGGACGCCCCCTGGTGGCACTCAACTAAAATCCAAGTATGACTTGGTATCATACTCTCAAAGTACAGTCTGAGCGGGCGTCCAAGACGCCCCCTGGTGACACCCAACTAACTAACTAAATTCCAAGTAACAAGTAATAGTACACACATGCAGTGTTGATGGGCATGGCAGCCAAGACGCCCCCTGGCGCCACCCAACTAAATTCCAAGCAGGGTTCTGGATTGCACACATGTAGTACAGGCAGGGGGGCAGCCAGGACGCCCCCTGGTGGCACCCAACTGAATTTCAAATATGGCTTAGTATAACACATTCGAGGCACGCTCTGTAGAGGCTATCCAGGAGCCCCTGGTGACACTGAACAAAATTCTGAGTGATAGTACACACATGCAGTGCTGACAGAGGTGGAGGCCAAGACGCCCCCTGGTGACACCGAACCAAATTCCGAGTGAGAGTACACACGTGCAGTGCCGACATATGTGGCACCCAAGATGCCCCCTGGGTGGGGTGATCAAGATTCATATAGGATAACAGGCAAAATGCCATGCTGCATACTCACACCAGCTGGCAGCCAAGCACACTCACCTATTGCATGCTGATAAATTCCTGGTGGTGGTGAACGATCAGGAGTGAACGATGATTCCATCTTGCATCCTTGCAGAGGGCTTGCTTGATCCTTGCTGGTCACCCCTGACTAAATTCTGACTTGTAGTCAATTATTGACTTGTGCAAGATAGATAAAAGATGGTATCACGGCGCGTGCTGACATGGTAGATCTTCTATGCAGTTCCTGATGTATATCCAAGGTTCCATGTAGTCACACGCCATCGAGCTACAAACAATATTTCCACCCCCCACACAACCATTCGATGGGAATCCTCAATGCACTCCAGGACATGATACCTCCATTTCCCATTATCCATAGCTATTGTTTCAACCACAGTTCCCTGGAGCCCACGAAAAGTGAGGCAAGTCAGAGCAGCAAATGCCACTCCCCCTCTCCTCGGTGGTGACTCGCAACAAATGTCTGAGTGGTAGTAGCTCATGACCAGCTCGAAATTGTGGCTCCTGATGATTTCACAAATCACTGTTGATGATTCCATGTTGCAACCCAACTCCCACCATCCTGTATTATCGGCTTCGACAGATAAGCCCATGTGGAACACACGGAGGGAATTCCAGGCATGCCACATGTTTCCGTGATGCTTATGCCACCACCAACAAAGTGGGTTTGAAGAGCAGATCGTTGCGATGCCCACTGGTGACACGTTCCCCATCTCTGATCCTGAAATATCTGCTGACATTCATTCCGGTACTGATAGCTAGTTGCATCTGGGTCTCCTTTTCATGTAACTTGGCCATGCGAGGACCTTGCACCAAATGGTGCATTTTATACTAGGTCACCGCACTACCTCACTGCCACCACCAGAATGAAATAAGAAACATGGAGATTGACTCTGACAGACATGTAGCATATGACTGTGTAGGATGAATTTACGGAATATGAGGCTTCCAAGTGGTATGCACGTCGAGAGGTTGTTTTTATTTCGGAGTAAGTCACGCCGTCAATATCTGCTGACGTTCCTTCCTGTATTGAAAACTAGTTTCATCCTTGTCTCCTTTTCAGGTAACTTGACCATGCGAGGAATTCTCACCGAAAGGCACATTTCATACTAGGTCAACCACACTACCTTGCTGCCACCACCTTCTCCGGAATTTGATACATAATATGGCACTTGACTCGGATGGACATGAAGAATACGACTGCATAGGACTGATACACAAACTATGAGGCTGCTAAGTGGTATGCACGTTGAGCCTGCCTGTGTTGACAGCTAGTCGCATCCTTCTCTCCTTTTCAGGAAACTTGGCCGTGCCAGGAATGCTCGCCACCGAGTGCATTTCATACTAGGTCCACCACAGTACCCTGCTGCGACTACCGGAATTTAATCAAAATGAAATATGGAATTTCACTCGGACAGACATGTAGAATACACCTGCATAGGACTGATTTACGGGATATCAGGCTTTATAAGTGGTATGCACGTCAACAGGATTGTTATTCCGGAGTAAGTGCAATGGTCCCGTCATTTTGAGATATCGAGAAACCTGATTTCGATGGACCGGTCTACCTGGAACGAAGTCTCCTGGAGCTGTTCGAGTCCAGAGATATACTTTTCTTGCAATTCCGGTCCCATATTGAGGTTCTATAGAAGATGGGAGGTCGTGGACGTTTTTTTGCGAATGTATCACATGGCCAAGTAACCCAGAGGGCAGTAAATATATTCCGATGGGTTTCGTGATTTACTGCTTTTCCCATCATGCACCTGACATATTTCTTTGATCGTGTAACCTCAGTCCCTCACCGGAATGCGATGGATATGAAGAGTAAAGAAAATACCAAGGTCCCAAAATCCCTGGTTACTTACTGTCCTCTCACTTCACCACCCCACAACAGCACCAGAATGTGATAGAAACCTGAGAATTGGACATGGGAAAGATTTTTTTTTTTGATTCTGTATTTAGGTGCGTGAGGACATGCTGCCCTATGTTTCACTAAACTATCTAAGAACATGCTGACCAGGGTCCCCAGTGACCCGCTGCTCTCCACCAGTGCGCAAATGCCCTACTGGCAGGACTATGTCCCCCAGCAGTCCTCCATTCCCGCAGGCCGTTTTAGACGCCACACCTTATGGTGGAGAGAGCTTATTACATCCGTCGGCTGTGTTCTGATCTTTCTACAAGTTCCCTGGCTGCCCTTGTGGCAAGCGGTGCTGTAAAAGTGTCTGTGTCGCTCCGCTTTGGGTGGTCCCTTTCTGGATTGAGAGGTCTGGCGTGTTCGACTGCGTTGGCCCTGAGGCCGTGACCTGGGGTGGTGACTAGTAATCCCTTGGGACTGTTGCTTTGGAAGCAGATAGCGAGTTTGGTGCGCTTGATGTTAGCGGGGTTGTTGGGTTTCGGTTTGATAGTTTGCGATGTCTTGTGCCTTGAGTTCAAGTTTGTATCTACGTGGCGTGTCTTTCATTGTACGGGTAGGGTTGTTGGTACTTCACCGAATGGAGCTTTTAGTCTTTTCGTCGTGTTGATATACTTGAGTAAGTGTGTTCTTGCATTTGCGTTGTTGAGTAGATTGGCAACTTGCATGGCCTTCCTGCCTAATGCCATGTGCAGTACATGGCGCTCTCTCTCGTATCTTGGACAGTGGAAGAGGTAACGTTGCACGTCCTCTGTGGCAGCTTCGTCCCATTGTCGGCATAACAGCGTGTCGCTCTTCCCTATTCTGTGGAGATGTTGGTTGAGGGGGATGTGCCCAGTGCGCAGCCGTACATAGACTCCGGTCTGCTTTTTTCGTAGTGAGCCTGCTAGCTCCACGAACGATCTTGATGGGAAGTTGGGTTCTATGTTGGACGTGCATTTGTATCTCGGTGACTGTTTCCATTCCCTAAGCCAAAGAGACGTTAGCCTTTTGTTATACCATTGTTTAAGGGCTGAGACGCTTCGTGGTAATGGAGTGCGTAATCTCGGGGGTAACTGGGGTGGCGGACTCGAGATGGCTTTGTCTTCTGCCGCTAGCTTCGCCTCCTTGTCAGCTAGTTCGTTTCCTTCCACGCATGGGAAAGATTGTAGAATGTGACCATGTCATATGGATGTACACTATCCAAAGCATCGGAGTGTAGCATGATGTTTGGCAGTTTTTGACGTCGGGGAAAATCTTGAAAACTATTGATAATTCCTCATGTGTGCATGATTCGCTGATGATGTAGTTTTCTTCACATTCCAACATAGCATTGCCATCGTGAACAGGGCATGTCTCATGTTTTGTCTGCCAGAAATCTGCCATGGTGCCATTGGATTATGGAATGAATTTTGTAGTGTTCATTGTGTATCATTTATCGTGCATGGGCCTGCCATTTTACGAGGAAATTCTTGCTTAAAATCATGGCGATCCATTGAGGCGGAATAGTAGAATGAATACCATGGGTGTTTTATCAAATTTCCCACATGGAAAAGGTGGTATGGCTGACTTCTGCAGTGATCAGGTATTGTTTTAAAAATGCCATCTGTCCTCACCTGCGACACTGGCCCCCTCATGAGCTGCTAGGATGCTGATGCAGGCTTGGCTGTTCACCGGAAAGCTGCTCGAACCAAGGCTGATCAAGCTAAGGCAGAAAATCTCCATCCCACTCCATGTCCCAGCCAGGCCACTGCATGAGTTGTGCCATCCTCCCTCACCCGCTGCACTGGTCTCTCCAAGACCTGCGCCATCTCATTCCATATCGCTGCCCAGCCAGTGCATGAGTTGTACTGGCTGATGCTTTACTATGGATTGGCTAGCCCATGAGCTGTGCCGTGCTTCCTCGCCTGCCTCACTGGCCCCTCCATGAGCTTGAGGATGCTGGTGCAGATTTGGCTTGTCACTGGGAAGCTGCTAGAACCAAGGCTGATCAAGCTAAGGCAGAAAACCTCTGTGTCACTCCATGTCATGGCTGGGCCACTGCATGAGTTGTATGTACCGTTTGATGCTTTACTATGGACGGGCCAGCCCATGAGCTGTGCCATCTGTCCTCACCTGCCACACTGGCCCCTCCATGAGCTGCGCCATCTGATTTCATATCACGGCCGGGCCAGTGCATGAGGGGTACTGTCTGATATTTTACTATGGATGGGGGAGCCCATGAGCTGTGACATCCTACCTCATTTGCTGCACTGGCCTGTCTATGAATTGTGCCATCTCACTCCATATTGCAGATCAGCCAGCCCACACCTTGCGCCAGCAGCCCTCATCTGTCTGACCAGCCAATGAATGAGTTGTACTGTCTCATTTTTTACTATGGATGGGCCAGCCCATGAGCTACGCTGTCCTTCCTCACTTCATGTGCTGGCCCATCCATGAGTTGTTCCGTCTCACTCCATATCAGGGACGGGCCAGCCCATAAGTTTTGCTGGCTGAAGCCATCTCTTTAGTTGGCCTATCCATGACCTGGATATAAACTACGCGGTGTCTGCCATGTCACCGACTGGCCAGCCTACAACTTGAGGCATACTACATGTTTCTGGGATGTTTATGCCACCACCAGGACAGTGGTTTTGAAGAGCACATTGTCAAGATGCCCACTGGTGACACATAGCCATCTCTGATCCTGAAATATCTGCTGACATTCCTTCCGGTATTTACAGCTAGTTGCATCTGGGTCTCGTTTTCATGTAACTTGGCCATGTGAGGACTTCTCACCAATAGGCGAATTTCATACTAGGTCACCGCACTACCTTGCTGCTACCACTGGAACGTGATAAAGAAATATGGAACTTGACTCTGATGGACATGGAGCATGCAACTGCATAGGCCCTGATGCACAGAATAAGGCGTCTCAAGGTCGCAGCAAAGTTCAATGGTTCTTCCTATTTGTGTCAAGCTACTGAATATCTACATGCTTCGGGCGTTCTATGTGGATCGACATGAGTGTTAGCAATTACCTCTGTGCAGGGGAATAATCCTGTGAAAAATACGTGGGATGGTGATATCATATCCAAAGCCTTCCGTACATAGCACCTCCTCATACCCAGGCTGTCCGTCACTGGTAATTTCTACAAATTGGAAGGAGACACAACGTTAGTACGGAAAAGCCTGGGAAGCCATGGCCTGCCGCTGGAATACTCGCACCCTCGACAGTAATGTCTGGCACGTGTGGTTCACGATTGCAATTTAAGCATGGTTCACGGACTTCTGTCACCACCTCATACTACAGAATGGTGACCCTTCCAGATGTAACGGGAGAGACCCACTGATATGGAGGAGGCTAGCAAACTTACCTCTCATGAATGAGTGCTGATTGGTCTTATCCATGATCTTCCAGATGCCATTTAAGACACAATCCAGATTAGATAAAGAAAGACAACAATGAAAAACAGAAGAAGGGCCATGAAATTGTTTGGAATATTGCACAGTATGTCCGACATTATTGCCAGGAAAGGAATGGGAGAGCACATCAAGAGTGCAGACTACCCTCAGGTTGGTTACTACTGGACGAACTGATGATGAACCGATGACGAACCACTGACGAACCACCGAGGTGCCCATGTCCTCGTGTACTTATACCCTCGGGCAACACAATGCGTTTGTTACTTGCTGCACATGAAGGAAGCTTCGGAATACATTCAGCATGTAACCTAAATAGAAACGAGCTTCTAAAATGAAATGTTTGAATATGAGGCTTCTAAGTAGTATGCACATCGACAGGTTGTTTTTATTTCGGAGTAAAGCGCATGGTGAATACTTATCTGCTGACGTTCCTTCCTGTATTGACAACTAGTTTCATACTTCTCACCTGTTAAGGTGACTTGACCATGCAAGGAATTCTTAACCTAAAGGGTCATTTCATACTAGGTCAACCACACTACCTCGCCCCCACCACCGGCTACGGAATTTAATATGGAACATGGCACTTGACTCAGATGGACATGTGGAGTGCAACTGCATAGGACCGATACACAGAATACGAGACACCTAAGTGGTATGCACATTGAGTGGTTTGTAATTCCGGAGAAAGACCCCATGCTCAATATCTGCTGATGTTCCTGGCAGTATTGACAGCTAGTCTCAGCCTTGTCTCCTTTTCAGGAGACTTGGCCATGGGAGGAATTCTCACCACTGAGCACACTCTATACTTGGTCCACCGCACTACCTTTCTGCCACTACCGGAATTTAATTAAAATGGAATATGGAATTTCAATCGGACAGACACATAGAATACACATGCATCAGGACCTGATTTACAGGATACCTGGTTTATAAGTGGTATGCACATCGACAGGATGTTGTTTCAGAGTACGAGCCATGGCCCTGTCAATTTGACATATCGAGAAACCTGATTTCGATGGACCTGTCTACCTGGAACGAAGTCTCCCGGACCTGTTGGAGTCCGGAGATGTGCTTTTCTTGCAATTCCGGTCACGAGTGGAGGTGCTATTGATGACCGGATGTCATGGACATTTGTTTGTGAATCCATCGCATGGCCAACTAACCCAAAGGGCAGTAAACATATTCCAACGAGTTTCTGGATTTACTGCTCTTCCCATCATGCACCTCACATATTTCATGGACCGTGTGACCCCAGTCCCTCAATGGAAGCAAATGGATCTGAAGAGTAAAGAAGATCCCAAGGTCCCGAATATCTGGCTACTTGTGGTCCTCTAACTTTACCA
This sequence comes from Pisolithus thermaeus, assembly GCA_024663475.1. Taxonomy (NCBI): domain Eukaryota; kingdom Fungi; phylum Basidiomycota; class Agaricomycetes; order Boletales; family Pisolithaceae; genus Pisolithus; species Pisolithus thermaeus. The sequence goes on from JANFAF010000110.1 coordinate 252,316, forward strand.
CATCAACGCAGCACCGGAATGGGACAGAAACCTTCGAAGTGGACATGGAAAAGAGTGTAGAATGTGACCATGTCATATGGATGTGCACAATCCGAAGCATCTGAGCGTAGCATGACCTTTGGCATTTTTGTGACATCGGAGACAATGTCGAAAACCATAGATAATTGTGCATGTGTGTGTGATTTGCTGATGAAATAGCTTTCTTCACATTCAGACATAGCATTTACATCGTGAACAGGGCATGTCTCATGTTTTGTCTGCCAGGAAAATGCCATGGCGCCATGAGATTATGACAATGAATTTTGTAATATTCAGTGCATAGCATTCATCACACATGGGCCTGTCCTTTTCCAAGGAAACCCCTGTGGCAAATCATGGTAATCCATTGAGGTGTTATAGCTGAATGAATACCACAGGTCTTTGTTCAAATTTCCCACTCCTTCCTCACCTGCCACACTGGTCCCACCATGAGCTGCGAGGATGCTGATGCAGATTTGGCTTGTCACTGGAAAGCTGCTAGAACCAAGGCAGATCGAGCTAAGGCAAAAGGTGTTATGGCCGACTTCTGCAGTGATCAAGGATCGTTTTAAATAAGCCGTCCTTCCTCAGCGGCCACACTGGCCCCTCCATGAGCAGCTAGGATGCTGATGGAGGCTTGGCTGTTCACCGGAAAGCTGCTGAAACCAAGGCTGATCAAGCTAAGGCAGAAAATCTCTGTATCACTCCATATGGCAGCCGGACCATTGGATCAATCATACCGTCTGATGCTTTACTATGGATGGGCCGGCCCATGAGCTGTGCTGTACTTCCTCACATGCCGCACAGGCCCCTGCATGAGCTGCGAGGATGATGATGCAGAAATGGTTGGTCACTGGAAAGTTGCTACAACCAAGGTTGATCAAGCTAAGGCTGAAATCTCCATTTCACACCATATCATGGCTGGGGCACTGCATGAGTTTTACTGTCTGATGTTTTGCCATGGACAGGCCAGCCCATGAGTTGTGCTGCCCTCCCCCACCTGCTGCACTGGCCCCTTCTTGAGCTGCAAGGATGCTGATGCAGATTTGGCTGGTCACTGGAAAGCTGCTAGAACCAAGGCTGATCAAGCTAAGGCAGAACATTTCCATCTCACTCCATATTGCAGCCGTGCCAGTGCATGAGTGGTACAGTTGGATGCTTTACAATGGATAGGCCAGCCCATGATCTGGCCTGTGCTTCCATACCTGCTGCACTGGCCTCTATATGAGCTGTGAGGATGCTGATGCAGATTTTGCTGGTCACTGGAAAGTTGCTACAACCAAGGCTGATCAACCCAAGGCAGATATCTCCGTCTCACTCCATATCATGGCCGGGCCAATGGATGAGTTGTACTGAATGATATTTGACTGTGGACAGGGCAGCCCATGAGTGGTTCAGACCTCCCTCACCTGCTGCACTGACTCCTCCATGAGCTGCGAGGATGCTGATGCAGATATGACTGGTTACTGGAAAGCTGCTACAACCAAGGTTGATCAAGCTAAGGCAGAAAATCTCCATCTCCCACAATATTGCGGCTGGGCCTGTGCAGAAGTTGGTACATAGCACCTCCTCATACCCAGGCTGTCCGTCACTGGCAACTTCTACAGACTGGCAGGAGACGCAGCAGTAGTAGTATGGAAAAGCCTGGGAAGCCATGTCCTACCGTTGGAATACTCGCACCCTCGATAGTAATGTCCGCAGCACGTGGTCCACGATTGTAGTTTAAGCATGGTCCACACACTTCTGTCACCACCTCATACTGCAGAATGGTAACCCATCCAGAAGAAATGGAGGAGACCCATTGATATGGAGGAGGCAAGTGAACATACCTGTCATGAATGAGCGCTGCTCCTTGGAGTTATGCATGGTCTTCCAGATGCCATTTAAGACACAATCCAGATTAGATAACGAAAGAGATAAATGAAAACAGAATAAGGTTCTTGAAATTGTTTGGAATATTGCACAGTATGTCTGATATTATTGCCAGGAAAAGAATGGGAGGAGCACATGCAGAGCGAAGACTACCCTCACGTTTCTTGGTAGTGGACGAACCGATGACGAACCGATGACGAACCACCGACGAACCACTGAGGTTCCCACGTCCTCGCTTACTTATAACCTCTGGCAACACAATTCCCCTGTTACTTGCTGCACATGAAGGAAGCTTCGGAATATGTTCAGGATGTAACCTAAGTAGAAACGAACTTCTAAAACGAAATGTTTTAATATGAGCCTTCTGAGTGGTATGAACATCGAGAACTTTTTATATATCGAATAAATATCTCCTGACATTCCTTCTTGTATTGAGAACTAGTTTCATCGTTCTCTCCTTTTAAGGTGACTTGACCATGCGAGGAATTCTCACTGAAAGGAACATTTCATACGAGATCAACAACACTACCTTACCGCCATCACCTGCACAAGAATTTAATATGGAACATGGCAGTTGACCCGGATGGACATGTAGAATACGACTGCATTGGCCCAATACACAGATATGAGGCTTTGAAGTGGTATGCACATTGAGAGGTTTTTGACTCCGGAGTAAGTCCCATGCTCAATATCTGCTGATACACCTTGTTGTATTGACAGCTAGTCACACCCTTCTCTTGTTTTCAGGAAACTTAGCCATGCGAGGAATTCTCACCACCTAGCACATTTCATACTAGGTCAACTACACTGCCTCGCGCCACCACCTGTTCCGGAATCTAGTATGGAACATGGCACTTGACTCGTATGGACATGTGGAATACAGCTGGATAGGACCGATACATAAAATGAGGCTTCTAAGTGGTATGCACATTGGGAGGACTCTAATTCCGGAGAAGGTCCCATGCTCAATATCGGATGATGTTATTTGCTGTATTGACAGTTAGTCGCAGCCTTCTTTCCTGTTCTGGAAACCTGGCCATGCAAGGAATCCTCACCACCGGGCACGTTTCATACTTGGTCCACCGCACTACCTTGCTGCCACTACCGGAATTCAATTAAAATGAAATATGGACTTTCACTCAGACGGCCATGTAGAATACACCTGCATTGGACCTATTTACGGGATACAAGGGTTGATATGTGGTATGCACGTCGACAGGATTGTTATTTCGGAGTAATGGCCACGGTCCTGTCATTTTGAGATATAGAGAAACCTGATTTCATTGGACCGGTGTACCTGGGGGGAACTGTCCCGGATGTGTTGGAGTCCGAAGATATACTTTTCTTGCAATTCCGGTCACGGATTGAGGTGATATAGATGAGCAGAGGTCATGGACACTGTTGTGCGAATTCATCACGTGGCCAAGTATCCCAAAGGGCAGTAAACATATTCCAACGAGTTTCGGGATTTACTGCTCTTCCCATCATCCACCTCACATATTTCATTGACCGTGTGACCCCAGTCCCTCAATGGAAGCAAATGGATCTGAAGAGTAAAGAAAATCCCATGGCCTCGGAATATCTGGTTATTTACAGTCCTCTCACTTCACCACCTCACCGCAGCACCGCAGTGTCATAGAAACCTGGGAAGTAGAAATTGGAAAGAGTGTAGAATGTGACCATGTGGTATGGATGTACACAATCCGAAGCATCGGAGCGTGCCATGACATTTGGCATGTTGACATAGGAGAAAATGGTGAAAAAGCATAGATAATCTGTCATGTGTGCATGATTTGCTGATGAAATAGTTGTCTTCACATTTCAACATAGCATTGCCATCGTGGACAGGGCATGGCTTATGTTTTGCCTGCCAGGAATCTGCGATGGCGACATGAGATTATGATCATGAATTTTGTAGTATTCATTGCATAGCATTCATCGCACACGGGCCTGTCATTTTCTGACGAAATTCATGCTTGTCAATCATGATGATCGATTGAGGTGTTATAGCTGAAAGAATACCACAGGTGTTTATCAAATTTCCCACTCCTTCCTCACCTGCCACACTGGCCCCTCCATGAGATGCGAGCATGATGATGCAGATTTGGCTTGTCACTGGAAAGCTGCTAGGATCAAGGCTGATAGAGCTAAGGCAAAAGGTGCCATTGCCGACTTTGCAGTGATCAAGGATTGTTGTAAATAAGCCGTCCTTCCTCAGCAGCCACACTGGCCCCTGCCTGAGCTGCTAGGATGCTGATGGCAGGCTTGGCTATTCACCGGAAATCTGCTAGAATCAAGGCTGATCAAGTTAAGGCAGAACAGTTCGTCTCACTCCATATCACAGCCGGACCGGTGTATGAGTTGTACCGGCTGATGGTTTGCTATGTATGGATTAGCTCATGATCAGTGTCACCCTTCCTCATCTGCCGCACTGGCCCCTAGATGAGGTGTGAGGATGCTGATGCAGATATGGCTGGTCACTGGAAAGCTGCTAGAACCAAGGCTGATCAAGCTAAGGCAGAAATCTCCATCTCACTCCATATCATGGCCAGGTCAGTGCATGAGTTGTAATGTCTGATGTCTGACTATGGACGGGCCAGTCCATGAGTTGTGCCGGCCGCCCTCACCTGCTGCACTGGCCCCTCCATGAGGTGTGAGTATGCTGATGCAGATATGGCTGGTGACTGGAAAGTTGGTACAACCAAGGCTGATACACCCAAGGCGGATGACTCCATCTCACTCCATATCACGGCTGGGCCCCTGCATGTGTTGTACCGTCTGATGTTTTACTATGGATGGGGCAGCCCATGAGTTGTTGCGGCGTCCCTCACCTGCTACACTGGCCCCTCCATGAGCTGCGAAGATGCTGATGCAGATATGGCTGGTCACTGGAAAGCTGCTAGAACTCAAACAGAATAAGGTCCATGAAATTGTTCACAATATTGCACAGTATGTCGGACATTATGGCCAGAAAGGAATGGGAGAGCACAAGAAGAATGGAGACCGCCCTCAGGTTGGTTACTACTGGACGAACCGATGACGAACCGCCGACGAACCACTGAGCTTCCCACGTCCTCGTGAACTTATACCCTCTGGCCACAGAATTCGTTTGTTACAAGCTGCACATGAAGGAAGCTTCGGAATACGTTCGGGATGGAACCTAAATATGAACGAGCTTACAAAATGAAATGGTTTAATATGAGGCTTTTGAGTGGTATGCACATCAAGAGGTTGTTTTATATCGAAGCAAGTCACATGGTCCATGTCTGCTGACGTTCGGTCCGGTATTGAGAACTAGTTTCATACTTCTCTTCTTTTGAGGTAACTTGACCATGCGAGGAATTCTCACCGAAAGGCATATATCGTACTAGGTCAACCACACCACCTTGCCGCCATCACCTCATTGGGAATTAATATGGAACATGGCAGTTGACTCTGATGGACATGTAGAATACAACTGTATAGGACCAATACAGAGAATATGAGGCTTCTAAGTGGTATGCACATTGACAGGGTTGTAATTCCGGAGAAAGTCCCACGCTCAATATCTGCTGATGTTCCTTGCTGTATTGACAACCAGTCGCATCCTTCTCTCCTCAGGAAACTTGGCCATGCGGGGAATTCCCACCAACTAGCATGTTTCATACTTGGTCCACCGCACTACCTTGCTGCCACTACCAGAATTTAATTAAAATGGAATATGGAATTTCACTCGACAGACACAAAGAATACACCTGCGTAGGACCGATTTGCGGAATACCAGGATCATTGGGGGTATGTACATCCGCGGTGTTGTTATTCCGAAGTAAGTGCCATCTTCCTGTCACTTTGAGACATCGAGAAACCTGATTTCGATGGACAGGTATACCCGGAAGGAACTGCCCTGGGCGTGTTGGAGTCTGGACATATACTTGCTTGTGATTCCGGTCCAGGGTTTAGGTGATATTGATCACTGGAGGTCATGGTCATTTTGTTTTGCGAATTGATCGCATGGCCAAGTAACCAGAAGGGAAGTAAATACATTCCAAGGAGTTTCGGGATTTACTGCCTTTCCCATACTGCACCTCACATATGTCATCCGCCGTGGGACCTCAATCCCTCCCTGGAATGCAATGGATCTGAAGAGTAAAGAAAGGCCCAAGGTCCTGGAATATCTGGTTACTTACTGTCCCCTCACTTCACCACCTCACCGCAGCACCGGAATGCGATAGAACCCTGAGAAGTGGACATGGAAAAGAGTGTAGAATGTGACCATGTCATATGGATGTACACAATCTGAAGCATCGAAGCATAGCGTGACATTTGGCAGTTTGTTGACACATCGGGGAAAATCTTGAA